>RHDT01000241.1:0-176154 GCA_004000165.1 Taphrina sp. SM11 | reverse complement strand
GCAGGATCCATACTGCCCCAAGCTTCTTTCACAAGAATTTCAAAGTTCTCAGTCGTCAGAGTCTTGTTCAAGGCCTTTTTTTGTCTGGCCCAGTTCTTCCAAATCAGTCGTTTCAGCAAATGCCACACATGTTCGATAGGATTCAAGTCAGGTGAGTTTGCTGGCCAGGGTATCGTTCGAATGCCGTTCTGCTGCATGAATCGAGTGGTCTTACGACTTGTGTGGATGGGTGCGTTGTCTTGCTGCAGCGTCAAGTTGCGGCTCCCGAGAAGGTTTTCGATCAGACCATCTTCCTCGTCAATGAGAGGCAACAACGTCTTTTCAAGCAGGTTCATATAGCCGTCTGAGTTGATGGACCCTGCAGGGAAGTATTCTAATGGTCCGAGAGTCTCGCCGTAGAAGCATCCCCAGACCATGACGCTTTTCTTATGTTCTTTAAAGGCTGGCACAAGATTTTCGTGATCGAACCTGCCGTCGGGGCTACGAAGCACGTACCGCCGTCCTGCAAGCTTTCCCAGACAGATGGAGGACTCGTCAGACCAGATGATGTGTTTCCAGTCGTCGAAAGTCCAATGTCGATGATCCATGGCCCAAGCAAGGCGAGCTTGCATATGTGTGGCGTTCAAAAATGGCTTCCGGCAAGCTACTCTTTTTTTGAGGTCCTCCATCTTATACAATTTCTGCAGACGAGTCTTCGAAATCTGCAGATAGTCGCAGATCACTCTGTTGCTTGCCCATCTCATGTTTCGGATCATCTGGCGTTAGTAGGCTGTCTGCACAAGGTCATTATATTCTTCACTTTCGGGCCTCTTCTTCGGCACTTCGGAGTGACGTACCATGTCGTTACGAATATGTCTGGAGACGGTCATCTTACTGATCGATAGAGCAGAGGCTATAGAAGCCTGAGGAAGTCCTTGCTTGGCCAGTCTGAGGATGGTGTGGTGCTGGGCGGGCTTTAAATGCTGGAACTTCGAAGTTGGCATTTTTGTTGGATTTAGAAAAACGGTGGTAGAAGAGCGAGACCATGCCTTATATATATTCGAGGTTCATCACGGATATGCGCGTCGCGTCGCGCTATTTCATGCAGGTCGTTTGCAGAAGATTCTGCATGTTTTGAGCTCGGCTAAAAGAAAAAAGTGTCATCATGTTTTTGCAATGGCTTGAAAAAGTGGCTGCTGTGTAACAATTCACCCCGCACTATTGTACGTCACTCCGAAGTGCCAAAGAAGAGGCCCGAAAGTGAAGAATATGATGACCTTGTGCAGACAGCCCACCAACGCCAGATGATCCGAAACATGAGATGGGCAAGCAACAGAGTGATCTGCGACTATCTGGAGATTTCGAGGACTCGTCTACAGAAATTGTATAAGATGGAGGACCTCAAAAAAAGAGTAGCTTGCCGGAAGCCATTTTTGAATGCCACACATATGCAAGCTCGGCTTGCTTGGGCCATGGACCACCGACATTGGACTTTCGACGACTGGAAACACATCATCTGGTCTGACGAGTCCTCCATCTGTCTAGGAAAGCTTGCAGGACGGCGATACGTGCTTCGTAGCCCCGATGGCAGGTTCGATCACGAAAATCTTGTCCCCGCCTTCAAGGAACATAAGAAAAGCGTCATGGTCTGGGGATGCTTCTATGGCGACACTCTCGGACCCTTAGAATACCTCCCTGCAGGGTCCATCAACTCAGACGGCTACATGGACCTGCTTGAAAAGACGTTGTTGCCTCTCATTGACGAGGAAGACGGTCTGATCGAAAACCTTTCTCGGAAGCCGCAACTTGACGCTGCAGCAAGACAACGCACCCATCCACACAAGTCGTAAGACCACTCGATTCATGCAGCAGAACGGCATTCGAACGATACCCTGGCCAGCAAACTCACCTGACTTGAATCCTATAGAACATGTCTGGCATCTGCTGAAACGACTGATTTGGAAGAACTGGGCAAGACAGAGAAACGTCTTGAACAAGACTCTGACGACTGAAAACTTTGAAATTCTCGTAAAGGAAGCTTGGGTCAGTATGGATCCTGCTCATCTGAGGTCATTGGTTGAGAGCATGCCTAGAAGGATGAGGCAGTGATTAGTGCGAAAGGTGGTCATACAAAATATTGAAGTTTTTCGCTCCCGTAACAATTCACCCCGCACTATTGTACTAAGGAAGTCCGCGACAGTCTTGCGATTTTACACACAGACTATGATAAGATACTTGGGCCAAGTTACAGCTCAAACAGAATCAATTCCAACCCAAAGTTCGCGCCATACTTCGAAGACTGCGTAGGAGCTTTGGATGGAACCCACATGCCCGCAGCAGTGTTTTTTAAAAAAGCTGCCGGCCTGAGTACCGCGTCTTTTCTCTTCTACTAGTAGTTCAGCTAATTTATAGTCTTTGTTGTCATTCCAGTCAGCACGATGCTTATCTGCTGCGCTCGCTTGTGCTTGTGGTTGTGATAGATCACGCGGCATGAGGGCAGAAGAAATAGGCGTGGTCGAGTCGAAGATGTATACAGAATGGAGTATAATAAATATTTAGGGTCCCAATCACATAGAGCTTTAAAGACTCGTGGACCCATTCTCAGATTCTGATAGAATCTCTGCTCTGGCTAGAGCATAACTTCTTAATATCGTCGTTCTCCTTCATGTGGCCCTTTGATATACCAACGATCACGAATAGTCCTCCGTCTCAAATAATCATCGACGAAGCTACAATGTTCATGTAGCACTCCTGTAGCATTTCCATCTGTTCATGCTCTGAAACCGCACTATCATTATCGTGGTTTTCGTCCCCGATCTCGATCTCGATTTCAAGCTCATCCTCAAGCTCATGCTCATTCTCTAGAATTTGACCTGACATGAAACAGGGAATACCCGTAATCAGTCTGGTGCCAATGGAAATGCGACCATGGTGCTGGCTAGCCAATACTTAAGGCCAGGATATAACTTGATTGTCTACTAGCCAGGTTCATGGCTGTTGTCAAACAGGTAGTGGTCCACAAGGATTACCCCGCAGAGAATATACAGAAATCTTGAACCATACGCGCAAAGGTCAAAATATCAAAACGCGATATTCACAATTTTCGACGTATCAATATTGACCCTAACCTAAAACCTGGTATTTAAAATATCGAAATGTTTTGGGAAACATACGGGCCCTAAAATTTCGTGATATTTGCGCAAACATACGGGCCCTAAAGCCAATTATCCAAATATTGAATGGCATGTTCACAAAATATGGGGCCATGTTGAAACGACATTTCGATTACCTGTCACGCATTACAGTTTAAAATGGCGAGAATATCGAGCTGTGTCGAATTCAGCTCAAGAACAATCTTAGACTTGCCATCAAGTCATTCTTTAAACTTTCTGCCGTCACAAAGGAGATGCCTCGCACTCTTATGGCAATATTGCGTTCAGCGTCGGAGAAGTTCAGGCGTAGCATGACGGATCCCTCGGGACCCTTTCGTGATGTTAGCACGGAACTGGCAATAAATTCCTTGCTGTGCTGTAAGGAAACAGTCTGTAATACTCCCCACCGACAGCCCATAACTATGCTCCGCAAACGCCCAGTATCGACTGACAGAAGGTTCTTTGGCAGCATAAGGATGTCTTTGCTCTCGGTGTCTTGAAATTGAGACCAATCAGCATCGAAGCCGATAATGTCTGATGCTGCGTGTTGTGTGGCTTGTAAGAATTTGCATAGAGAGACTGGCAGCCTTAAAGATAGCTTCTGCAGAGCACCGGCCAAGTAAGAGATATGAATTGTTGGTGAAGTGTTGAAGATTTGTAAGAAGGTAAAGGAGAGCTTCTGCTGACTTTGTGACCTCGATGGCAGTAAGACAGGTGGTAGATCACGAGTTTCTACGACCAATTGTGATTGATTATCATTTTCAATCCTTGTAACGAAAGATTGAAAGGATGTATTTGATTTGTTGATGAAGAAGAGAGTTACAGACCCTTGATCAGCACTATACTCTGAACGAAGCCTAGAATACATCAGCACGAGAATGAGTGAATGTCACATCAAACGTACATGATTTGTAGTTGCCCATCTTCATAAAATATGCCGGTATCTTTCCACAACAACCGGGCATACCCACTCTCCCAGCCAGCTGATAGATAAGAATTTACCTTTGAGAAAGCACGTCCGGTAAGAGATGCTCCGAGAACATTGCTTGTCATATCTGATCTGGGAGGACCTGCAAATTTTTGCTCCGCAGGATTTGAAGTCTGCACGACTGTTCGGGTGGAAGGAATTGTTACGTCACCTGGTTTCTTATATTCGCCTTGTATGTGCAAAGCTGATATTAACTTTGAAGAGCGCTGCGGAAACTATCTTATCAGTAGACAATCACAGAATCGATATGTGCAGTACCGAAGGCATCTCATCACAAACAGCTTGCAGTAAATCGTCCTTTGGCATGCCAGCAAGAATGTAGTACTCACAGGCACGCTGCTGCAGTTCCGGATCAAGAGCTTGGCGAAAACGATCGAATACTCCCATAATCTCTTCCTTGATTTCTGGAAACAGATTAACGAACTTGACATATGTATTCAGCAGCATTGCGCGAGTTCCGGGTTGGGCCAAATTGAACCTTGAATGCAGAGTTGAAAATTGCTGAATTGGTGTACAATTGTCCTCGTTGGCAATCAAATGACCATATTCACCTAGTACAGCTGCGCCCACTTTCACCAGACTATCGTGACACACTTGCAGACGCATATATTTCAGGACTGATCGTGCAGCATGCTCTTGCAAATCTTCGTTATTGGTTATCACCTGAATAGTTCGTTGCCAGACCTCATCAGAAACGTGGTCGCCCGCAGATGCGAGTAACTGAATTATTATGGTGATATACCATTGGTATTCAGTAGCGTACTTCTCGACCAGAATTGCTATCTTAAGGACCATCTCCTCTCTCATCGCGTGTTCACTTGTGTGTAGTAAGTGTAGCAGCTCAGTCACAATTTGTTTCGCCGAAGCTTGATCGCACATGCTATAGAGCAGATCAAGGGCACGTCGTCTGACACTTATATCTCGATCTTTCAAGAGTTGTGTAACCATAGTCTGATGTTGCCTCAGTGCATCATGTAGGTCGCTGCGACGTACAAGTCGTGACATGGTTTCCAGACCCAAGTACCGTGCATTGGTCTCCTTAGAACTGATATATCGCCCAAGCAGTGTTACGGCCTTGCCAGTAAGGTCGAGATCCATATCTACATGTATCGTCAAGGCTATCGCTTGTAGTAAGACAGAATTCTGAGCATTGCTCTCTTGAGCATTCTTGGGATTGATATCACTGAGCTCGATAATGCTGCTCAATACTGTACGCAGCAGATCGCAGATAAGCCTATCTGATGAATTCGGATAGTTTAGCAAGAATCTCATGAACTTGATTTGAAGCCACGGAACAGGGACTCCATAATACAAATAGTCAGAATCGTAAGCTTCAGTGATTACGATACTATGCCATTTGCGTACCACTTGTCCATAAGCTGACTGATACAGATTGGGTTGTTTCACTGCCAAGTCAGTGACAAGAGCCATGACAGACATCGCTACACCCAAATCAAGATCATCTATCATTGCCATAAGTCTGTCTGGCCACTCCGACAAGATGATCTGTGGACGTCTTCTGCATAATCTTAACAAGGTGAGTGCAGCCTTCTTCTTCACGAATGGCTTCGACATGCTTCTACGTCAGTGCCTCAAAGCTGCGAAATGGCAAACTTACGGGCTAACAAGTAACCGATAGACTTCGGTGGCAAGCGCGTCGCTCATTTGCATTCCCCCAGTATTAGCTATGCAATGCAAAGCTAACGAATTGAAGAGCTCGTTCGAATCTAACAGGTCCTTTCTGATGCTATTGACTGCCAAGTGCAATATCTCATGATTTTCATTCAAGAACAAAGTAACGCCCAGATACCCAATTTGCTTCTCACTGTATTTGTTGCTAGAAAGTAAGTTCACGGCCTCCAAGTGACCGAATTCCACATTCCAACCGAGGATGTACATATACAAAAGCTTAGAAACATATTTCTTCCGCTCGTAGCCATTGAGCCGTGAGTCTCTGAATTTGAGCCTGATTTTAGCCATCTCGCTATTGATTCGGCGTTCCTCGATTTCGCGCATACGAGCATTCCGTAGGTCTCCAATAAAGACCGTTAGGCCACGCATACTGGTCATCTAAGAATGTCCTATGACGAGCACAAAGGATAGGGTCCTATTGTGGTACTATTTATCATGAGAACCAGCTACGTGTCACGAAAAGCAGACTTAATACAACAATACTCTTGGTCCAGTCGTAATAAGTCGGCTTCAGTTGCGGAACTCCCCAGGATGTGGAGCCAAATTTCTCGACATCCAAAATCAAAGCACGGACGAGGGACAAATTTTGAACGGAGCTCTCCTGAGGAAATCCCTAAGACTTATAAGAATTGTATCATCAGTATCAAGCACAACTTCAGCGCCTCGGTGAGACGTCGAATTGCCGAGACCACTCGCAGTATCTAAGTGCAGTCTCTAGTCTTGTTAGGCCAATAAATTCACGGAAAGTAAAGGCTTCGGAGCTCGCAACATATAGTTACAACCTCAACCAGAGCATGCGATGTCATGTAGAACCACGAATATTGAGACGTATCTGCCAAATACAAGCTCGACAGTATCATACAACACTCATCAGTCGCGAAGTGAAATCCAATGCAAAACAACCGGTCGTTGATCGTCTTGATGGAGAAACAGATGCTATACCTCGGAATGTGATGCAGCACACTAATCGTAAGAGTTTTGTAAAGTGGGTAAGCATCAAAGGAAGGCAATACAGAGATTGCCCAACTCAGCCGGGCACCAATTATCTGGATGGAAAGCCATATCCTTTCCCGTTGAATCCCACGTTTCAACCTCAAGCTCCTATATCAAAGGAGACGAAAGAAAACGTCTATGAAGATTGGATCGCAGGGAGTGGTCTTCAACAAGTCAGTCTGAAGTTTGGACTCTCCCTTGCCCGAGTAGAAGCTATTTTGAAGCTGCGAAAGGTACAAGATGCATGGCACGATCAGGTAAGTACTTCAAAGGCACTATTGGGATTGATATGATGTTCAAAATATCGATTAGTCTTCAAGACAAAACCAAATGGTTCCAATTCAGATTCTGATCATTTCATTGGTGCCGTCGACCTTTCTTCTAATTACAGCTGATATATCTACAGGATAAACCGCTCATGGTTTCCTATGCTCAAAGAATGTCCGCTATGCTAGGTTCGGCAGATGTCCGATCTCTGGAGTACGAGTCGCAAGTTGATCTGCCTCTTACCATGGGCAGGCAAAACTTTGTTTTGATGAACGAAAATGTAAAGTACAGTTCGAGTGATGCTGCTCACGATTTGGGACGAAAGGCTCTGAGCGAACGTAAACAGCAGGCGATCGACGCATTCTTCGCACGAACACGTTTTGAAAATAATTCTGCTTTTGAGAAACTGGTTAGCAAAGGCACACCAGGCCCTATTGTGATTAAGGATGCTGATACGAAATCGTCGTCAAGATGGAAATACCGTGTAATGGATAGTGCGACTTCTTCAATTCTGGTGCGCGAGAAATCAGGGATGCTGCATACGCATCATGAAATCGACAGAAACTCCCTTGGAAGAGTTGGAAGCAGTCAAAAATGGGCAAAGTAGTAAGGCTGAGTTACGATATACAGTCATTTCCTTTGGTCATTTGTAAAAGATGTGAAATAATGGATGCCCTTGGAGTACTTTCATTGTAAGCGTTCTCGCCATCTATTCCTGAACTACGGAAACCGTATGGCACGGACACTATCTGCTGTAGAATTACTTGTACTTTGTAGTTCAATTCGCTCCACAATTAAGCACGTGCTAGTGTGCTTGATTCAACATTGTGATTAAATTCGTTGAAAGAACAGTTTACTGTTGGACAAGCCCCCGTGTTTTGCTCGGAAGAAGTGATAAGTGATCGCGTATTACACTTTCATCTTATCTTACACTCATTCGACACAGACACAGCTTTACACCGCACATTCAGATAACGTCCTTGCGTGTCCCAGATCTGCTCTAGTCGTGACCAGCACACTAATGAGTTTGCGAAACTCGGCTCAGCTTGATTCCAAGGCGACTGATCTCGTTGACATTGATATAGAAAAGAGTGACGATGATCAAGATGAGAATAAAGGAACAGGTGATGCTGATGTCTCTATGAAGGACGACGAGATTCGTAAAAGATATGAGTCAAGCGCTCAGGCATACCTCGCGGAGCAAACACATCAAGTGATCGTGCCATCTTACGCAGCATGGTTCAATTTTCAAGCTATAAACGACCTCGAAAAGAAATCCAATCCTGAGTTTTTCAATGGACGAAACAGGTCCAAGACACCCGCTGTATACAAAGATTACAGAGACTTTATGATAAATACATATCGATTAAATCCACCAGAGTATCTGACAGTAACAGCTTGTCGACGAAATCTTGCGGGCGACGTTTGTGCTGTCATGCGCGTTCATTCGTTCTTGGAGCAATGGGGTCTAATAAATTATCAAGTCGAAGCGGATACACGTCCATCTATGATTGTTCCGCCATTCACCGGTCATTTCCGAGTCACAGCAGACACACCTCGAGGTCTACAACCATTTCACCCTGGTATAGAGTTCAGTATCTCGAAGGGACGAGGATCCGACACAATGGAGAATTCGGTGAATACAAAACGGCCGGATGATCTAAACCTGGATCTGAGACGAGATATCTATGACTCCGAAGATAAAGAAACGTCTGCAAACAATCCTAATTCGTTGCAAGACAAGAAGCAGCAATGCAATTGCTTCACGTGTGGAGTGGATTGTACTCACGAACGTTACCATTGTACCAAACAGAAAGCCTTTGATATCTGTCAAAATTGCTATCAGGATGGTCGGTTTCCTTCGAGCTCCCATTCTGGTGATTTTGTCAAATTTAGCAGTACGCAGCGCCAGGATAAGGCTCAGGGCTGGTCGGATCAAGAGACCTTGTTATTATTGGAGGGCTTAGAAATGTTCGATGAAGATTGGCCCAAAATCGCGCTTCATGTCAAAACACGCTCTAAGGAACAATGTGTGTTGCGTTTCCTACAATTACCGATCGAAGAACCCTACCTTGGCAGCAGTATGACCGCTATAGGCGATCATCCACTCCATTATGCCACCTTGCCTAGTAGCCAGAATGAGAATCCAGTCATGAACGTTGCAGCATTCCTAGCCAGTACTGTCAGTCCAGGCATTGCAGCGGCAGCATCCGAAAGAGCCACTGCACAACTGGTCGCCGAGATGAAAATTGAACACAACGGCACCAATCATGAACGTCCAGAGGTGTACCGGACTTCTGATCCACATAACACGAACCATGCTCCAGATTCTCAAACTAATGGACCAAGTTCATTAGCTACGAAAATCATATTTGGAACTACAGCTGCAAAAGCATTCTATTTGTCTTCCTCGGAGGAGAAAAAGCTCAACTCACTAGTATCCGATGTCGTTAATTTACAATTGTCCAAATTGTCCCTAAAATTGGCTCACTTCGACGATCTCGAGAAGGTAATGCACGAAGAGCGTTTAGACTTAGATCTTGCTAGGCAAGACTTCTTCTTAGAACGACTTGCATTCCGGAAAGGCGTCACCCCGAAGACATTGGCAGGAGTGAGTGCGGTCACGGCGGTAGATGCTGGGCGGATGACTGAGGCGCCCTCCAGTAACGATGATTTGTTGACATTTCTACAATCGTAGTGTGGCGGGTTGTGTTAACTCTCCTCAAGTAGTTGTAAAAACAGCATGCGACAAAATATGTACAAGAAATGTCCAAGCAAGAATAGCTTCCATACAAAGTAAAATAGGTACAGTTACTTGAAAAGTTTGCTGACTGAGACATCTTTATCCGAGTTATTGGCATTCATGATCCGGGCTACGGCCAACTGTATGGTTAGCTAATGATCGCAGCACGATTCGAGAACGAACCTCAAAGTCTTCTTGAGTCACATGACTACGTCGTTCGCGAAGCGCAGACATACCTGCTTCCGTACAACATCCTTTTAGCTCGGCACCACTGGCGTTAGTCATCTTCTCGGCGATCTTCTTGAGATCTATGCCTCTCGTTAAATTCATGCTTCTAGAATGAATTTTGAGGATATCGGCCCGAGCTTCTACTGTAGGGGGTGGGAACTCTATCTTCCTATCTATCCTGCCAGGTCTGAGTAGTGCTGGATCAAGTATGTCGATTCTGTTAGTTGCCATGATGACTTTGATATTCTTCTGGGGTTCGAAACCGTCAAGTTGATTTAATAACTCAAGCATTGTGCGCTGAACTTCTGAATCACCACCACCACTCCCGCTCTCTGTTCGACTGGATCCTATAGAGTCTATTTCATCCATGAATATTATTGACGGGGCGTGCTCACGAGCCATGATGAATAGCTCACGGACCATTCGTGATCCCTCTCCGATGTATTTCTGAACAAGCTCAGAACCAGACACACGAATAAATCGGCAATCAGTATGATGTGCAACTGCTCTGGCTAGCAAGGTTTTGCCTGTCCCAGGAGGTCCATATAGTAGTACGCCTTTGGGCTGTGCAATTCCGAGACTTTCAAATAATTCCGGATGTTTGACCGGTAATTCAATGACTTCCTTGATCTCCTTGATCTGTTTCTCAAGGCCACCGACCATATCATAGGTAGAATCAGGGACCTTTTCAACCATCATCAATGACACCAAAGGGTCGACTTTGTTGGGCAAGATTTTATGCAACTGGTAGGAGTCATTTCGCAGAGCCACGCGCAGGGATGGTGTCAAGTTGTTAATGTCGAGCTCGGGTGCGATGTCGACGATGTACTTTCCTTCAGGATTCACCTTGACCAGAACTTTGTGCTTGCCCATTGGTTTTATGACTTCACCAACATATGAACCAGGTTCTTGCAACAGTTGTAATTCTTCACGCAACAGACGGACTTGAGCATTGAGAGCGTTTCTCTGAGCTGATAAGCGGCGTAAATTTTGAGATTGTTCGTCAATCTACAAATTATTAGTATGGTAAGCTATGACTGTACTCATTCACAACCGACCTTTAATTCCGTTTCCTCGATTCTTTGAGTATAATATGGCCGCAAGCCTTCGCTTCTGACGACAGGAGAGACCATAGGAAAAAGCGATAGAGCAGATGAATGGACAATTTGTTGTGGATATCCAGAATATTCCCCTGCTGTACAAAGTTATCGGGATTTTCCTGCGGCTCGTTGCCTTGACGATGGTTGCGTACGCGTCGTCATCCAATCAGTAAGTGGCAGAAGTGGTTGCCTACCAGTAACATGATGCGAGTATGAGAATAAACACGTGCTTCTGATTTTGCTTGCACTTCTGAAGGCATATATGACGGTACTAGCGTTTGTATCTGCCTGGCGGTGACGTTGTGTACTATATGCCTAGATCGGTAGATTTGAGTAATACACTTGCATTCATATCGCAACGCCAGGAGGTTTTTGGGGCACGACAATGAAAAATGCAGTCATTCATGATAAAAGATTCGTGTCTTTCCACGTATCGCAGCTCACACACTTCACGCTAAAACCTTTAAAGAGAATTAACCCTCGATCTCACTGGATGTGCAATTGCACATCACCAAATGATTGAGAATATTTGCAGTGCAACAATGAGTAACGTGCAGAATCTGTGTGTACAATATGCTATCAAAGATCCTTCTTTGCTTGCTCCTGGTTGCCATTGACAGCATCTGTCGGCTTCCGCCGCATTATACAACACCCCTCCGACAAGACTGCTTCGGTGTCTGTGCTATAGAAGGAAAGATCTTCTTTAAAAGCTGAGTTCGATATGGCTGGACGATCCGACGTATCCAAATGTTGCTTCTTCATTGCATATTCTTCCTTCTTTACTGCTAGATCAGTTTTGTCTGAGAAGCGAGCCACGACCGTGCGCACTGTTGAGCGGAGTAACAGAAAGGCATGCTCGGCGAAGAAACAACACAATGCCAGCCAAGAGAAGGATTTTGTAGATGGGGCATCGCCGCGCAGCAGATATACGATGGACGGTGACGTGATGGAGCCTAACCAGGTCAAGAAGACCAAATTATCACTCCACGGACCAATAGAATCTGCTCTCATGGGAATTGGTCTTCTCATGTTTTGACATAGTTTTGCTGCATCTGCTCGCAACTCGACTACATTGTTGATGAATGCGCACACGGGCGTCAATGTCCAGATAGTGGAGAACATAACCGTGTAACCAAATTGTACAACCTACAGCATCAGCATTGTAACATGAACTAGTTTTGCTCGTACAAGTTCAGAGAAATCACCATATGTATCATATTCAGGTAGATTTGCCTCGAATCGGACACGACTTAGGAACTCAGCTTCCTCCGGTCGATCTAAGGGTTTGAAAGCATTGATACCGATGTACTTGGCCTGTAAATCTCTTGCTTCACCCTTGATCAGTCTGAGAATTATGGGGAGTAGAAATTCCATAAAGAAGTTGACAATTTGAGCTGTGACTGCGAAATAGAACAATTGATTTCGGATTCGCGCGTTGTCCAAGACGAAGGGTTTTGCAGTGATACCATAAGAAGCATAGCTCGATGTGATCCCAAACACGTCTAATTTTGGTACAACCATGTGTCCGAAAGGCAGATATACATACAGCGTTAAGAATAGCGCTGTGTAAGAAGTCATGAAGTTCAGGAGGAAAGACTTCCTTGTGATCGCAGCATTGAAGCGTGCATCAGTCTCATGGTTCTCAAACATTGTCAATCGATGTGCTGCTGTCATGTACATGCGTGTAAATGGTCCAACCAGAACGGAAAACAAGATTGTAGGTGTGAAAGTAAGGATAGACTTGAAAGGCCCATCATAGACCTCGCCGATGAAGACTTCGACACTGAAAATGGCAGTAAGCACGACTGCAAGAAGAGCAGCAGCGAAAACCACGAAAGGAATCACAAGTGCCTCTCGAGTTAAGCGAGCAATACTGCTGAATGCAGGCTCCTTTTCCCCCGTTACCGGGTTGTACACAATCTCTGTACCTTCAAACTCTGCCCGAGAGTGCTCCATCTGGCTGCAATTTCGAACATTCCAATCGTATGCTAGTGCCTTTTGCCGTCGCTCCCAGAGCTCGAGGAAGAACACTGCCCAGACAGATATGATTGTAGAATATAGTGCTGAATACTCCGGGAGAAAGAAGAATGCAGTAAGGCCGATAGTGGCTGCGACTGCTAGGCTCATGGAGTATGATTGCAGGAAAGCGAAATACATTGCAACTTTGGTGCCAAAATGTTCACAAAGGTGTTTCAACTCAATGTCATCAATTATCCACTTAGTAGACCATCGCTTGAGCCACGCTTGATCACAAGCTTTATTGTGCAGTGGAAAGATGCTTTCGATGTGTTTCCACTTGCCATGTCTGGGGGTGATACCCGCGCCGTTTTCGCGTTTTGGAGCAGTAAGGATCATAAAGATGAGTCGCAGTCTTTCGCTATCAGTCACTGGCTCCTGCATATCAAATCCTTGTCCAGACTCTGGCTTCGCCAAACGTATGCCACAAAGCCAATCCTTGATGCGAGAAGTATAGACTTCAGAATGGAGTCTCTGCGTTGGACACTTGACTAGAATCAGGAGATCACTTTCAGTGCCGGCCTCTCTGACCTGAAACCAGAGTCCAGCAATTTTGAGTTCTTGGAGAAGAGCTCGCAAGCAGATCTCGGATGCAGCGATATCATTTTTGACCTTGAATAAGATCACATAATCAACATAGGATTGCGAGGTGGAGAGTTCTGTCCGATAGCTTGTCTTATTTTGTGTTGCAGGACGTCTCGAGGTAGTGTCGGGCAGCGTGTCTCCGGTCTCTGCTTGAGGAGCGCAAGCAACTGCTTGTTGAGCATTTGCCTGTCTTCGTGCAAGTTCTGCCATTAACTACGTAGCAAGGCTCCACAAAGCTGTTATGTAGTCGAACCTTTAGTTTAGATATGTGATGTGGAGCAAGCTTGATCCAGTAGCCATTTCCTGAATATCTATGACGGAATTCGGTGAGATGAGACGCATAAGATTATGCCACAACAGCGTGCACGTGGGAGGTCGACAAGTCAAGAACTTCGGGTGCAAAGACTACTGTGATAGCTATGCTTATGTATGTTTCCTCATTAATGCGTTGCTAATATATGACATTTCTATTCGCTAAAAACATGCTCGAGATAGTGGCTCTCCATAGCCTTGTGCATAAAGTAGTGTACACAACTCGAAATTTGACTCTAATCACACCTAGCAGCTTGAAGTAATTATCTTTAATTTTAGAGTTCAGTGGAACGAGTCTATACATAAGCGTCTTCGAATTGTTCGGTGCTCCTTGACATAGGCTACAAAATTGATCAGTGTTGTAGGCCGTGCTTGACCTCTTCAGACGTCAGCTCGATTGAAATAACTTAGCTGCGTAGAGCGCAGTAGTGTTACTTTGTACTTCGATAGCTCATCGCCGGTGGACGGCGCTAAGATTCATTCTGCGCTCACAGGCAGTCAAGCGTATCTCAGACCGATAGCCGGAGCATCTCCGGTCTGGCGCATCGTCGTTAGTCTGGATTGCAATGCCTGAACAGAACATTCATGCAAAGAATGCTATTCCAGCAGACCCAGAAGAAGATGTTTCACACCATCATATTGCTGATGCACAACACAAAACTTCAGATACCAACGATTTAGAGCAATCACAACAAACCTCCCAACCCATAGCTCCCAACCAAAGTAGTCGAATCGATGGCCATAATCAGACTGGATTCGACGCGGTAGCACTAGCAAGCGAATTGAAGGCTCAACAGTACTCAGCTCTTCTTCTGCTTCGTAAAGGTATCGATTCTGCTGAGCAAGATTCAATATCGCCGTCAACATCGCTACAAACACTGAACGATCTACAGGCTAGCAGACATGATCTTGCGCCCGAACATCCTCAGCATATGCTTGCACAAGAGTCGACGTCGAAGAAAACAGCTGGCTGGAAAGGCTGGCTTCGTCCGACCTCGACATCTGCCTTTGGAATCGAGTTTTCTCGAAAGTCATCCGGAAATTTACAGAACGGCATAGAATCGCGTAACATCCTTCACGAACCAGAATTTCTTCCGCCAAAGGAAGCCGAATCTCTTACAGAGGGAGGAAGTTGCGACAATAAGATTCATTGTGCAACGTTACTGAGAACTACAGAGCCTATTGATTCGCTAGATATCAAGAATTGGCTCTGCAAAGGGCTTCCAACTGATCTGCGAGGACACTTGTGGAAGAAATTTGCTTGCTCTAAAGATGGTAACGCTAAAGCGGAATCTGACACGCTATTACAGACTCCAAACCAGGACTCAGAGAAACAAATTTCTAGGGACGTTCAGAGATTAGGAAAGTCATGGGCTAAGAAACTGGAACTATCATGCGCCAATGACCAGTGACGACTTCGCTATGGCATTGCATTTCAATATAGTGAGCTATGGACATTCTGGGACCTGCAACAAGCTAATGAGTTATTGGTGCGTCTCTCTTCTTACCAATAACTTGCTTGATAGCATTAAAACGCGATGATTTAATCACCAGTAACCGAGATCACCGGCCCAGAAGCACAGAGCACCAGCAGTCTCTGAGCTTAAGCTGGTCTGCATCTGACAACACCGAACCATGTATCAACCCGAAAATATCCATTCGGGACCAAGGCTCGATAATGTAGCTGTCGCGATCACATCCTTCACATCTTAAACAATCTGGCTGCCTATAAACCTTTCTTTCAGCTTGTTTTCGTTGTTCTTTGAAATGGTCAAGCTGGGGTCACGCTTTCTGTTATCATGCAATCTGATCGAAGAAAGTTCATAGCCTGTACCTTTAGACGCGCAGCTCGAAAGCTCTTGACTGCGCGTCGGAAATCAATATTTCGACATCTGCAGATTGATTTTCCGAGTTATGGTCATCATGTGCTATGTACCTCAACAAAACTGCTTCTCCATCTCTAATTTATATCATATGGAAATACATTGGCTGTCATAACAACAGAATCTTGACATTACAGTGAGGTGTTCTATTCATCGCGCCTCATGTTTGCTCCGTGCATTCTAGTTTGCAATTCTGCGGCTAAACATACCTTCTGTACTATCGGTCAATTAAATTCGATACGTTACCTATCTCATACATCGGTACCACATTCTCGAGATCACGTATACCTCGTGTTGATCTATCGATATCTAAATACCGGTGCCTCTATTCCACAGCTCAACAGATCAGAATGCCAAGAAGGCTAGCACACCGATGTTATTGGGGAACACCATCTGAGAATGAGCATGAGGATGATCGTACTGTATCCAATAGCCCTATCTGTCATGTAATAAATACATCTCAGTCAGACAAAAAATTTCAGTAAGCATGACTTTTCGTCTTATACTGAAATGAGTATCAACACACAATTGCAACTTCATGTTCTGGTCGTTGGAGCGGTAAGTCATCACAGCTGACAGGAGTGAGCATCTACTCATCCAGAAGGGTTTAGGTGGACTCGCGCTCGCCATACAATGTGCACTCAATGGGCAGAAAGTTTTGGTTCTAGAGCAAGCAAGGGAACTCGGTGAAATTGGAGCAGGTATCCAGATTCCACCACAGAGTTCTCGTATTTTGCGTCAATGGGGACTTGAGAACGCTATAGCTCCTGTCGCCATACTGCCAGATGCCTTTATTTTACGTAGTAAGGAGGGTAGAGTGCTTTCGACTTCTGCACTCAATATGCATGACCATGTGGGGAAGATGTATGATTCTCCATACTGGGTAGTGCACCGGGCGGACTTGCATCAGGCTATGCTACGTAGAGCACAGGAATTGGGGGTGCAACTGGGCCTTGATTCGTGTGTCACTAGGATCGATTTTGAAGCACCAAGAGCGTACCTTCAGGACGGTACAGAGTTTTCGGCAGATCTCATTGTAGGCTGTGATGGTCTGAAATCTCGAACGAGAGAATTGATGCTGGGTCGTGCAGATCCACCTGTTGACACAGGAGACATTGCATATCGAATACTTGTACCATCCTCCGAGATCGAGAAAGTCGAAGAATTACAATTCCTGTTGCGTGGTGAATCTGGCCCATCTCTCAATTATTGGATGGGTCCTGGTTGCCATGTGGTATGTTACCTTCTCAAAGGCGGGGAGACATATAATATCGTCCTTCTATGTCCGGATGACTTGCCTGGAAGTGTTAAAACTGCACGAGGGAATCTGGAGGAAATGAGAGCCATCTTCAAAGAATGGGATCACAGATTGGAACTACTGCTAGGCTTGATTACAGAACCTCCATTGAAGTGGAAACTTCAGAACCACGACGAAATGAGTAGCTGGCGACATGCGTCTGGCAGATTTACCTTGTTAGGAGATGCCTGTCACCCAACCTTACCTTACTTGGCTTCTGGCGCAGCTATGGCAGTCGAAGATGGTGCAGCACTTGGGCTTCTCATCTCGAAGGTCAAAGAACGTTCGGAGCTCAAGGAAGTCTTGATATTGTATGAGAAGTTGAGAAAACCGAGGACGTCTACAGTGGTGACTCGCAGTACTCATTATCGTACAATTTTCCATTGCCCAGATGGACCTTTACGCGATGCAAGGGACCAGCGTATGTTGAATGAGAAACCTCCCCAGGAAGGTTACCCCAATCAATGGGCATGTCCGGTGATGCAGAAATGGCTATGGGGTTATAAGGTCGAAGAAGAGGTAGATCGAGCCTGGATGGAGTGGGCAGTCCAGGCACCAAACTTTCTGAGATACCAGGTACACTCTTCGCAGAAACTCTAATCTCAAGACGTAGTTGGAGACTTAACAAACATGTATGAACCTAGTCTTGTCTTCTATTGTTAGGCACAATCGTGAACTGCGCCATGAGGCAGAAGTGGTCTGAAGGAAATTGCGTCTCTTGGGGTTGTCCATGTTGTAGTTCAACAAGATTGGGGAGTCTCAAGAGGCCTTTGACTACCAGAGCATGCGCTTTTAAGAATGCTGTAGGATATAAGATGTAATCTAAAGTGCCGCGGTATAAGTTTGCAAAGTTTGTACATCTTGGCTCACCCTCTTCGCCTAGGCCCTCAGGATCAATTTTTCGGTAGTGTTCACCATAGGCAGAGGACCATTGGATGCCCGAGGACAATCTATCAAGAACAGCTGACCAAGTTCCTTCTCTACCAACTTGCTGCACCTGGTCGCTTTGATCTGTTGTTTGGCCCAACGGGCCGGCGAAACTCCCCTCTTGTTGCAAGCCTTCCTTGACCTCATCATCTTGTTCGGCTTCTTCAACATCCTCGTCATACCTTGCATCCTCCTCAGCAAAGCTCTTGTGCTGACTGCTTGTAATCATGATGTCTCGTCCTCTGTCGTTGAGAAGAAATGGCCGCTTCGTGAGCGCCTGATATGTCGGATCAACCTGAATTGTTAGTTTCCGTGACCTGACAGAACATTGACTCACTGGTTCGGTGTTGAGATCTCCGGCAATGAGAATGAGCCCTTGACCATATTTGTCGTCACATTGTCGTACTACATCGCACAGGATACCTGCTTGTCGAGCTCTGTTATCATTAGATCCTGCTTGAAGTCTGAGATGTCACGAATGTCAGCTTACCTTTCGCAAGTTCCATTCGGATGCCAAAACAAATGAGTTGTTGCAAGAGTGATCTTGATGCCACTGTACCGATTCATCAAGATGCAGATCACACCGATGTTGTTTGTTCTCATTGTCAACGAGCAATCCTGCTCTTTGGAGCGGAACTCATCATATATGACCTTCTCTTGGTGGACGAGATCGAATTTCGATCGCTTCCAACCGAGAAGACATCCATGTTTCTTTCCTATACCTGAATGGAAAACATATGCATATTCCTTCTCTAGAAGATCGTTTATGCAAGGTTTCAGCATATCTAAACCCACTTCTTGTAGACACAACACATCTGCATCGTAATGTCTCAATTCTGCCTGTAAGACCAGTCAGCGTTGGATCTCTTGGCTAAAGGACTGGTATGGTGACCTGAAGCACATCCTTCCTGTTCTTCCACTTTACTGCTTCACCACTTGTGGGAAACAATTTTCGACGGACCAGGCATTGTGCGAGTACATTATAAGTCATCAACTTGAATGACTGCCTGACATCGGTGCCAGAGTCTGTAGCATTGTCCGACACGTCTGAAAACTCTCGTTTTATGAATGTTGTTCGAAACCCATGCTCATTGACCTTGAGCACACCATCATTCTCAGCGAGTAAGCTAGCTTTTTGCTCCTTTCTCAACCTTCTCTCCTGTCTCTTGGCTTCTATGGTACTTGGATCGAATGCAGCTGATTTCGTCATCTTTTTCTTCATGGTCGATGCTTTTCGAAGCACCTTCATACACCACGATACAGGTGAACATTTGAGAAATAATGTTATAAGATTGCCATTATGTCATAGCGTGGTTACGACTTATACGGGCGGATCATAGAGAAGAACAGCTTCAGCCAATTGCTTTTTCAATTATCAAGCACAAGAGAAAGAGCCCAACGAATGTGGCCATGACATTTATGGTATCAGATCCTGAAAGTACTATTATACACTCGGTAGACACGCTTGACAACAGTACGCATGGATTTTCTGTCCATGGAGTTTTCCAGCTCATCCAGATCCTGTAAGTACTGATCGCGAAGATCCGACCGTACGCAAGTGGCACACATCCGGAGCACTTGAACTTCACAAATGACCAGTCCCCTGACCTTGTTCGGCAATGACTGGTGATTCTCAAGCGTACTTGTCAGACAGTCAATGTTCCTCAGAGTCTTTACAGTGTTCAAACGAGCAGCTCCGGTATCAGCTTGTGCATTGCCACTTCGTGCTCTAAAGATCGACCTGAGAATACCCCAGAATATGATGATAGCTGGACTTGCCCCGAGGACTCCAAACACCAATTCTTGGCTTTTCAGTAGCTTATCGATACCATTGATTGCCACTTCGACATCAACTTTGGTTTTTTGAATCTGGATCAGAAGTGAGCGAATTAGTGAGCCAGTAATTGCGCTGCGTAGAGGACTCTTGATGTTGTTTTCATAGGCCACAAGCACAGGTGTCAGGTCTCCTTCTCGAGCCGAAGCTCTCAATACTGAAGGATCCATCGAGCCGGAAAATTGCGGGTTGTCTGCAGCAAATTCCACGACCATTCGTTCCAAGCTATTCATGTCGGCTGCCAAACTTCTTCGACCTAGAAGAGCAACCTCAGAGCCTTCATCGTGCCGAATTGTAGCAATGATCTTTTTGGAAGGCTCAATGATCCAGTTCTGCCAAAATCCTAAGGCGGTTTCAAGTAATTCTTGCGCCCAAAGTTTTATTTCAGCTTGTCTGTTGAATAGATAACGAAGAATCGATGAGCCCGAGTAGTAGATACCGACCACGGTCGGCCAGTAGCGTGTTATCCGCGATGGTCGTCCATATACAGTAGATTGTCTTTTGAATGATTTCTTTTCCTGGTGGAGTGAATTTGCTACAGACAAAAGTTTGCTTGCAACTTGGTTCGGGGAGACACTTCCTGTTTTCTCTACGCGAATGTCCTTCTCATCCTCACTAGTGTCGTCATCCACTGATCTGTTAATTTCGACGTGCAGAATGTCGAGTATATTGGCTAGATTCGAAACATCTTCGGATAGGGTGCTAATACCGGAGAATCGAGCTTCTGCCACAATAAGTCCTACAGCCTGAGCCTGGAGATTGCGGAGCTTGATGAGGCTCCTTTTCTTGCTCTGCACTTCTTGCTTTACAATAGTATCAAGTGACAAAAGCCTAGATGCGGCTTGAGCTCTATTATTACGCAGATGAGGAAATGCGACACGGCGAAGATATGATGGATCCAAGACAGAGTTGCGAAGTGTGCCTAGCACTGTCCAATTTTGATCAGGTCGAATCAATGTGAAAGTGGCCCAAGCGGCTCTGTATATCCGACTGGGTGCTGCTATGAAAATTTAGAAGTTTTCTTCACGCACAGCATCGATAACCTACTTTGCAGACCGTACAGGGCTCGCCATTTTCTACTGCAAAGCAATTGCTCCCAGTACAGAATATCTTGTGAAAGAGGCAGTGTCCTTGAAAACAATTCTTCGAGTACTGACTCGACGACTATCGTCGTTGCCCGGGCAAGGATAAACCATTCGGAATGGTCATTGGAGGCTTCCAGGTATGGGGAGAATTCATAGCTTGCCAGAATAGTGCTCAATTTCTGCAGCTTCGGGGGATGGTCGAATGAACGGATCACTGCTTGTAGCTTGAGGTTCTTTGCATCGTCGGCATCCACATCCGTGTCCTGCGCATCAAGCAAATTCAGCTGCAGTCTATCGAGCTGTGCATGTAGTGAGCGCGGAAGATTCATGATATCGACAAGCACGCAATATTTTATTCCACCTCAATTGGCCTCTGAAGTCATCTCTCTCGTGTGAAAAGAGTTTCTAGCCTAACAGGAGTATTGTCACTACTTAATACTATAAGAAAGGCTCGTACGCGAGATTCTTGGTGTTCGTGTACAGGACTCGGTGTCCGGAGCGATAGCGGGGTATTTTTATATGGGCAGCCCCATTTGACTTGGAATTCTGGCTTAATGCTCGATTCTGGCAATGATCTATGGAAAGTTCCCTAACACACATACGAGGCAGGATTCCTGCTCTGATCTAAACATCTATTGTGTTCGATGCGGTAACAAGTCTGAGCACAGAGAGCCTTGTAGTGGGAATGCCCTGCCTATCTGAGATCATGATCCAAGAATGATATCTTGCTTCTTCTCCATGGTTGTTCTGAGGTACAGGCAACTACTATTCTTTGGGTTTGTAGGCTCCCATTCGAAACATGCTGCCCCCGCGCTGAGTGGCCGATGGTTGTGCATACCTAGTAGACATAAGCAAGAACGAAGATGCGGGAATGTGTGACGAATTCTTACCTAACATGAATGCCATGTTTACTAGCAGTATCATCCAGATCTTCTCGGCTCTGTGCGACTTCATACTTGAGTGTCAAGTCCCGAATATGCTTTTTCTCCATTTCTTCGGCGAGTCTTTGAGCTGTATTACTCACGACCATAGCTGATGTGCTTGGAAGATTCAATTGCTTGGGCTTGCCTTTTTTAGACAGGAAGGTGAATGGTACAGCTCCAATCTTCTCGTGCAAAGCATGTGCTTGCGAATTTTGAGTTGCAAGTGACGACGTTGTCCCTGTGATATGAGCAAGCTGTTTCCGGGACAGCATTAAGTCCAAAGGACGTTTGCTCTCCTGCTTTCTCGACTCCAAAGATTCACTCATCAACTTGCCGAATTCGCGCTCAAGATCATCTTCTGCCACACGATCCAAATCATCCTGCACTCTCTTCTTCTCAAGAAGAACAAATTGTTGTTCTTCATCAGCATTATCATCTTTTTCGGAAGAATAATCATCCAGTACAGAGGCATCGATATCTGGAGACTCTTCGTCGTCAGCATGCACCAGATCGATTGGTGATCCACTTGAATCGGAATCGTCATCAGATTCGATCTGTTCTATCGGCGCTAATGCAGAAGCTTTCACAGCTTCATCAAGTAGCATAGCAGCCTCCTCCATACTATCGCAGTATTTGAGTCCTGGTCTCAAGCGACTGAGCGTATCGCGGGTGGCAAAGTCCACTTCCAAGGGCAAAGCAGCTTTAGTCTTGACATAATATTGGAAGAAACATAAGTACAGATCTAAGCGCGTCCGCAGAGAACCTTGCTCGAAACATGGACCGCAAGTGTCCAATAGAGTCACTACTAGCCATATACGGAAGTAGTCGTCTCTAGGATCGAGCTGGCAGCCAGTCGATGTGGGTCTCCCATTGCTATGGCCGTAGGATAACAGAAGATACAATATGTCGAGAGTAAGAGTGACGTCCAGAAGTTTATAGTTTAGCATTTCTCCAACAAACTTCATGCTGGCTATGCGTTCCTGATTGTCTCGAAATCTGTTTTCTTCTAGTCCGCGTCTAATATCCTCCATAACAGTATCAATAACCTGCGTCACAAAATCGACATGTAGTCGCGACAGCCCTGAAAGCAAGATCGCTATCAAGTATATTGAGGAAAATTTGACTTTCCATACTTTAGTGAAGGTTCCCAGAAGGTGTGTCCTTGTGAGTGGATCGCGCCAGTCCACCTTTTTGAGTTGTCGGAGGACTCTGTCATATGTTTTTTTGGAAAGATCTGCGTATATCAGCTTTTCGATATAAGCGCATATGGGCACGACCACGGTTTGTTGGATGTTCGATTGTTCCGGCGGATTGACATAGTAGAAGGCATTCTCAACCAGGGTTCGTTCCACACCCGAGACATTCTTTATTTTCCGCATAAGAATATCAAGAAGTGCTTGCATTTTGGCAGAACTTGATTCATGACGTAACATAAACCGACCACAATGCTCTAACATTACAGCGACGACCTCGATGTCCGGCTTGGTGAACCCATCCAAAAGAATCTTCAAACAATGGAGGGCAATGTGCGACGGCACAACACCAAACTTGATTAATTCAGCCAAGTATCGGATATTTAGTGTTCGCAACGGCAGATCTTTATTCAGGCCTTTTGCACGTACATATCGTCTGCAGTCGCGATGCAGATTCGTACATAAAGCTTCGCCAATAGAATGCAAGTTTTGGTTGAGGATTGCAACAAGTCGTGCATAATACGGCAATATATCTATGCGGCCCGTAGGCACGTTTAGCAGGGTCTTCACAAGCCTATTTCGGGACGCTTTCGAGTTGAGGAACGCGAACTCCACTGCAGCTTTATCTATCAGCTCCCGATTGTTCATTTCTGGCAAACGAATGAGTAACGAATCGACTTTGGCTCCTATGGATGTCGGCTGCTCAATTTCTTCTTCCACTTCTGGTGGAACATTATCCAGATCGAGGTCGTCGTAGTTGAATTCGTTCTCCTGCTCATCAGGTGCTTGATTTGCTGAGGGTTGTCGTTCTTCGGATAGCATGTCCGACGGCACAACAGCACTTAAGTCGACTAGAATCTCGTAAAACCTTCGTTGATCGTCGTCCTCCCATGAGTCGCTTGGCTGCCCTTCATCATTGACTCTCCCTCCACCTATTCCTCGAATAATGCTTGTATCTTTTGTGAAAGGATCTTCGTCAGTGCGCAACTCTGGCATTTCCAAATTGAGGGCATCTGCCAGGATCTGCAACGAAGCTACCTGTTTATCCTGCACTTTTTGTAATTCGCTGAATTTGTTCTCGCGTCCCGCCGCGGAATTAGGGGGTGCCGACAACAGAAATTCCTCTAGTCGGCCAGCTTCACGAGCGAGTGTTTTAGCTTGTCGACTCAGGTGAGTTTTGAGAAGATTGAAGTACTTTTGCAGAATAGAATTGAAAGTATTGGATTCGTTACATTTACAGAAATTCTCACTTGCTTCATTTCGATGTAGTAACCATGAAAATGATCGTGCAAATGAGGTCGCAATAGGAAGATTGACAAAGTCTTCATCAGAAGAGAGTAATTCTCGTAGACAGAACACTGGAAGAGCTTCATCGCTTCTCTTTTTCTTTGAATCCGATCCGGAGCCTTCAATCGCATCTTGTAATGATCTCGTGACATTGACAAGCCATAGTTCTGTAATGACCTTGATGAGCATCTTCTGTTTGCTGATACGGTTGCTTTCCTCCTTATCACGCTGTTCTGTGGATAGACCGGCGAGATAAGCATTTTGAGATGGAGCCATAGATCTAACAAGTTGAAATGCCAGAGGCAGTGTGAATTGACTGCCAAATCTTTGATGAAGAACACTGACAACTTCTGTTGCCGCATGTAGGTCTTGTCCAACTCTCAGTTTTCCCAAACCTTCCACAACTGCAGATACGACTTCACTGAGGTATTTTTCTAGTGAAAGTGTTGCAATGTCAGTCTTGAGAGAAGCAAGATTCTCCCAAGTCAGAGCGACTCGAGCCTTCTTGATAAAGGCCATGTTTTTTTTGAGTGAACTATCCAGAGGTCCGAATTTGACAGATTGAGATGTACTCTCCCATGCAAGGGTGTTAACCTCTCGAAGACGCAATCTCTGCTAACGTCAGTCCGAGCTGCAATGAGGTCTCAAGGTCTATACCTCTTGGTTAAGGTCATCTTCCTTATTCGGGGTCATAACTTCGACAGAGACCCGCAGTCTCTCAAGCTTTAACAAGTCTGTGGCCACAGAGAGCAAGCTTTCACGGTAGACGATTGTCCAACTGTACTATCAGGTGGATCAATACAAGAGACGAGATTCTGCCAACAGTCGACGACTTGTCTTTACTTTCTGCAGCTTCTGCACGTAGACGAGAATACCTAGTCTAATTCGTGATTCAAGTGCTGCCGCTACGTGCTCAAGCGGAAGATTTCGCTCGAAGCACACCAGCGTATGGACTCACAAGCAGCAAAGATCGTGTAAGACTTGTCTCTGGTCGCCTCGCAGGACTTATGACCGGAAATCAGATCGAGCAAGCAAGTAGTTCTATCAAGCTTGCGCGCCGTTCTTAATCATGAGCTCAATGCAGAAAACTTCAATAGCAGTAATGGTAGACCGTTCTAGGTGGAGAGACTGCCGAGCGTGCTATGCATAAATGGCACGAGTAGCCGATTTCTTAACTCCTTTGTAGTCTTGGATTCGAGAATCAAGCCAATTGCATACTATAAGACTCAAAATTGTGGTGCAGATCACAAGCGGTCCGATATACTGTAATAAGACAGGACGCCACTTGCAAATTGTGGTTTGTGAGTGCAGGCGAAAGCGAGACTCACAGAGTGGAGGGATTCAAGCGTATTGTGGCAAGGTGAACACGTGCCCATATCATGATAGATTTCAATGCACGTGTGCTACAGTGGGTCATCTGAAGGTGGCCCACACGCGAACAGGAAGAGTTAGCAATTGGTCTGAGAGAACTCTTTGGACGAAGCTGTGCGAGATGTGTCTATTGACGGCCGCTACCGACTTACTAGAAGTCTTTGTCCTTGACAAGACTTTGAGCTCGTCTGCCATGAGCCTTTGATTCTCCAGATCTGACTGCGCGCGAGTACGGCATGAGATGCGGGAGGCTGAAATTCCGAATTCTCTGGAATTTCTGTCCGCGTGTGTGCCTGAAGCCTACATGCTCAGGCTACAACCTCACTCTGGTATTGCTGAACACCTCGCTCAGTTCAACGAAAGTAAGGTTCTTCCTCTAAACCACCAGACCAATCTTCACTACTCTCGTAATCGCAGGCTAGAATGAGTGTTGTGTAAGTCACACCTCAATGTGAAAAGATTCTCCAGGCTGATGTTTACATAGCGGTATTGACTTAGGTTCTGCAACTACAGTGATTGCTGTTGCTCGTAATAGAGGAATCGATGTGATCACAAATGAGGTCTCGAACCGCGCGACGCCGTCACTTGTGGGATTCGGTCCAAAAGCGAGAACTTTGGGCGAGCCAGCCAAGACAAACGAAATCTCAAACTTCAAGAACACGGTCGGATCTCTGAAGAGAATAATTGGGCGCAGTTTCGACGATCCAGAAATTCTCGAAATCGAAAACAAATTCATCTCAGCGCAACTGGTAGAAGCACATGGACAAGTTGGTGCTAAAGTGCAATACCTTGGAGAAGAAGAGGTGTTCTCATCAGTACAATTGACCGCGGCATTCCTTACAAAGATCAAGGACACCGCCGCTCGAGAATTGAAGTTACCGGTCTCTGACGTCGTAATCTCCGTGCCTGGTTGGTATACCGATGCTCAACGACGGGCCATTCTCGATGCTTCCGAGATTGCAGGTCTGAATGCACTAAGATTAATGAATGATACAACAGCCTCGGCTTTGGGATACGGTATAACGAAGACCGATCTACCAGAAGATAAGCCTCGATACATTGCAATTTGCGATATTGGCCACTCGAATTATTCCGTCGCAATTGTCTCTTACATAAAGGGCAAGCTCAATGTTCTTTCTACAGCATATGACAGACACTTTGGTGGGCGGGATATTGATCAAATTCTCGTCGATCACTTTGCAAAGGAGTTCTCGACCAAGTATAAGCTAAACCTGACCTCTAGTCCGAAAGCGATGTTCAGGCTGTCTGCTGCAGTAGAGAAGATGAAAAAGATCCTCTCTGCCAACGCGCAGGCGCCGATTTCTGTAGAGTCGATCATGGATGATGTTGATGTGGCAGCAATGATGAAACGAGAAGATCTTGAAGCTCTCATTCAACCATTATTGACACGATCTGTAGATCCTATCAAGCAAGCTTTAGCTGATGCCAAATTGAGCAGCGATGACATCGAAGCAATCGAGATGGTCGGAGGTTGTACCAGGGTTCCAGCCATCAAAGATGCTATCTCTGCCTTTTTCGGTGGCAAGACCTTGTCATTCACACTGAATCAGGATGAAGCTGTAGCACGTGGATGTGCTTTCGGATGTGCGATCCTTTCACCTGTCTTGCGGGTACGAGAATTCGCTGTACATGACCTGACTCCGTATCCGATTGAGTTCTCCTGGGAAAAGACACCTGACATTCCAGACGAAGACTCACAATTGGAAGTCTTTGCTAAGAACAACGTGGTTCCTTCTACCAAAATCCTAACTTTCTACCGTAAGGAGGCTTTCTCTCTTACAGCAACATACTCTGATCCTGCCGCTTTGCCCGGTAAGACAAAGCCGTGGATTGGATCATACACAATCAAGAATGTTACGCCCACCTCTACTGGTGATTATGCTATAGTGAAGGTGAAGGCAAGACTGAACCTTCACGGCATTCTCAATGTCGAGCAAGCATACATAGTCGAGGAAGTCGAAGTCGAGGAGCCCATTCCAGAAGAAGAACTTCCAAAGGAGGAACCCGTCACGGCAGAAAGCAAGCCTGAGGGTGAGGATTCTGACATGCAAGACTCTGAGGTCGAACCACCCAAGCCAAAGACGCGTCTCGTCAAGAAGATGGTTCGTCGTGCAGATCTACCTGTAGTCACTGCCTCTGGTTCACTTGAGCCTGCTTTGAAGGAGCAATTTAAGGAGCGAGAGTTCAATATGGCTATGACTGACCGTGTGGTGTCTGAGACTGAGGAACGAAAGAACGCCTTGGAGGAATACATCTACGAAGTTCGTGGCAAGCTCGATGACGAATGGGCGCCATACGTCGAGGAGGCACAGCGAGAGAAGTTGAACAGCCTTTTGCTCGACACGGAAGACTGGCTCTACGGAGATGGCGAGGATGCGAAGAAGGCAAAGTACGTTTCGAAGATCGAGGATATCCAGCGCCAAGCTGGGCCTATTCGAGGAAGATACTTTGAGGCAGAAAACAAGAAAGCCGAGGAGATTCGTGCCGCACGGGAAGCTGCCGAGGCCAAGGCTGGCAAAAAGGCAGCAGAAGCACGACCAGCTGTGCCTACCACGTAAGTGTTCCTCCCGGCATATTACAAATGACCAGTATTGACAAGCTCAGTGAACAGGTGAATGTGGAGAAGAAGAAGGTTGATCTCGAAGCGAAAGAATGGGAGATGAAGGATGCGACAAACATCTAAAAGGATACACATCTAGAAGACGTTCAAAGAGATGATATAGATTTGCTGTCTCGTGCTTGTCATCTGCTGTATGGCTGTTGTTTGCTGCCCTTGCCTTTCCTGGAAGTCATCGGAGCGTGATTTTGCGAGGAACAGAACATTCGAGGCAGACGCTTCCGTCTGGCCAGGGACTCGACTTGCACTTTGTATGTTTTTTTCAGCTCAGCAATCGTCTCTTTTGATCAAAAATACCATTCGAGTGTCGGTCGCTCTCGGCTGGGGGCCAGACGTCATGCGAAGGGCTAAGGGTAGAGTCTGTCCAATCGGCAAGGTTCTTTTGTCGGCGAGGAAGCCAGACGAAAAAAGTCCAACTCGAGCGGTTGGTTCCAACGACGACAGCCACTCCACATAGGGAGACACCGAACAACCGAAGGCAGGGTTGGCAAGGGGAGTGTCCGTGTTTCGCCCCTTGGACAAGCAGAAGAAACAGCCATATCACGCCGGGGTGATCACCTTTGCTTCCCTTTGCCACGCGTCAGGCTGTTCGTACCGTAGATCCCCTGTGCCTCCACTCGTCTGTGCCCTTTAGCGCGAGAAGTTTACGTCGAGTTGAGCAAGCAGAATGCCTGGACCCACAGCCCAAACACGAGGTCGTCCAAAACTCGCTCGAAAGGCTGCGCCGTGGATTTGCCGGTTTTACCGACCGAGAGGACGAGATCTCGAATCGAAGCGCAGATTGACCCGAACCTAGAGTATTTCCAATCACTGACCCACTGCACGTTCGAGCCTACCTGAATCGCTGCTGTCTTGCCAGGCACAGACGGCAGACGCAATAGTCGAGAGTGCAAGGCGATTAGAAGAACAGCCGGTAGGAAGGGCGGCGGCGGCGGCGGCGGAACGAGGCGAGTCGACCCCACGAGCGAGTTTGAACCCACAAGCCCTAGGGGAGGGAAGTAGGAAGATTTCCAGCTTGGGAGGCACATCAAATTGGCGAGGAAGAGTGCAGCACCCACCACATGGAAGGAGAGATGGGAAAGCAAAGTCTGCCGGAGAAGCGGGGAGGCTGCAGCCAGTGTCAGTGGCTCCACCAGAAGGGAGAGGCTGCCCTCCACAGCGCAGACGAACTCTCCAATCGGTTGAGTTCCCCTGAGGGTTCAGCAGCAGGCCACACACATAAGCACACGCACCGTCACTCCCAGGGCATCCATTCCCCCATCAGCAAGACCGTGCCCCTCCTCCCTCCCCCCGCCGGTCCCAGCACACACTCCCACTGTTCACCCACTCGACGACGGTACCATTCCGTGGTCAGCCAGCGTCGATGCTTACCTTGTTCCTGAGTCTCAGATTTTCATGAGTAGCATGAATCCTCAGAAGCCGTGAAGTATTGTGGAGAGCAGAGCCGCATCATTGTCAACTTTTGGTCATCTCCATCTTTTTCAGGGGGTGTGACTACATTCTGAAACGAATCTCTTGCGGCTGTCGATAGAGCCTCTCGCACGACACCCGTTCAAGAGTCGGGTAGAATACAGATAGCAAAGGAGAGTCTGCCTGCCCGACCGATACAAAGGCTTGGTAGGAGTCACTTCCACTCGGAACGAGTGCTATGGTACAGTGAGGTCAAGGATTGGTCAGACAGAGCCACTAAACATCTTCTGTCTTCCAGCTCCGCTCCCTCAGGCGCGTGTACAAAGGGAAGACAGACGTTTGGGAGAGTACCCTGACGGTCCACGAGAAGATCTTTTTCTCCCGGTGAAAGCTTGGAGCTGCGTATGATGGAACGCCGGCCCAAGTTGACTCGCTCGAAAGCTGGATGCACGACCTGCCGTGAGAAACGAATCAAATGCGGTGAGGAGAAACCGAATTGCGAGCAGTGTAGGATGGCCAACAGGGTCTGCAACTATCAATCGGGGATCAAGACCCCGAAAGGGGAGAAGATGAGGTCCCTGCAACCCAGAGACGGTCCAGTTGCCATAAGACCGAAGGGTACGCCTGGGTCCAAATCGCCACAGCAAAGCTCGCCTGATCTAGCGCGTGCGACTCGAAGCGCCGTAGACGCTGCTCCGAGTACTGGCCAAGCTTGGCAGATGTCCAACAGACCCACTGCTTCTGAGCAGACGACGACGACGACGACGACAACGGGGACCTTGCCCATAAGACAGCTACCGGCCCTGCCAGCTCGACCCAAATCTGCTTCCGACTCACTTCCTTCACCCAACCCCAACACGACCATCTGGGCGACAGATGCCAATACCATCTTCAAAGCCTCCTTCGATGCCATATCGGCGACTCCCAGTATCGTCAGTGGGAGTGTCCGGGTCCCTGCTCCCATTTCGTTATCTCAGTACTGCTTTGCTGCGTCATCGACAACGTCGGCACCTGCCAACTTTATTCGCAACACCTACCTCGCCAAATTCACGACGGGCCCTTTTCTCCTCAGCAGTCCTGCTTCACAACCGAGCATCGGTCACTTGATTGACGAATTGGATCCCAGCTTGCAGCTGGCCATAAATGATCCCATGCGACTCCGGGGTGTCTTTTCCAATAGCTGCTTTCAAGAATCCTGTGTCCTAAAGTTGAGAGATTGCATGAGTAGTCCGATCTACGAGCTACATGTCTGGTGGACAGCCCTGTTCCTACTCGCCATGAGTCTCGAGCTGGGCATGTTCAGCTCGGCTGAGAAGCATGCTTCCGAAGCACTTTCGTGTCAGAAGCTGGCCAACATCAAAGTCATCATGAAGTCTCTCGCTCAAGGTCAGTATCCCCTCGTCCTCGCCTTTCTCACAGAGGTCACCTTTCGGTATTCCGTCATCCTGTCGTTACTCACGGGGAGTCGTCCGGTCGATATCACAGAGGCCGATCTCCTGCCTCGCACAGAGCCACTCGATCTCGTCATGAGGACGACATTCTTCCTGAGGATCCGGACCTTTGACATCCTGCATACTCTGGTCTATGCCACTGACCAGCCCGAGGATCGGGAGCGTGCGAGAGTGACTGTCGACCGCATCCTCTGGGAGCTTTACGAGACTGAGAGGCATCAGCGTGATCATGCAGGCAGTCAGACGCTGGATCGACATGTCGAGAGTCCCTTTGGCTACAAAGTCTACGGGAATCCCGATTGGGCGCATGCAGCCATGTCCCTCCTCTTCCTTCAGATCTTGCTGTCGAATGTCGTGGCACAGTTCTCGCGGCAGGATCTATTGAGGGAGTATTTCGCCATTCTCGGGCACGTCTTGCAGTCGACGACGCTCGCCAAGTCGACCCTCGACGTCCTGACACTCTCCATCGCGTCTGCCCTCCTCGTGGACCAGAGGGAACGTCGATGGGTCCTCGATGCCCTTCGCAGTGGCATCAAGCGTGGCTCCTCCTCCCTTCTCATTCCGTTTGAGACCTTTGAGCTCTGTCTCGTCGAGATCTGGCAGACCATCGATCAGACTTATAGCGATCACCTCACGCGTGATTGGGAAATCATTCGGACCGTGCAACGGTCCTTCAAGAATGCCCTCTCACAGTAAGAATGATTGGCCTTTCAATCACTTTTTCAAAATCTCCTTGGCGAGCGGGGGCGGCCAAAATCACGCAAGTCATTTTTTGGCATTTCGATATTTATTCTTCTTATCGTGTCTATACCATTATACATAACCTCTTTCTACTCGACCTTTGACCTTTTCTACTTCCGACCTTTTCTGCTCTGGCCTTTTCTACTTTTGATGGTCTGTATCATTTTCTCTTTCTCCAAACGAATGTTGGTGGGTATGGTAAATCATTTTGACGTCATTCTTTGTGTATTTTCATGTTCTTTTTCCCCGCTAAGGATAGACGTGGAGGCTGGGAGATGTAGAGGATGGAGATCAGACGTGGATGATGGGGTATCCGGCACTGACGACATTCTTCTTCATGTCCTCGCCAGTCTTTTGGAAGAACTCGTTGACCTTGGCGAGAAAGTTGTCGACTTGAGTCTGGTTGGTATAGTCGAATGGGTGTTCGCCACGACCAATCTGGGCAATCTGGGTTCCCGCAGCGACGTTTGTGATGCCGAAATCATTCTCGTCGAGTTTCGGTCTGGCGCAGGCGTGGACGCGGTTCGCGATGAGGTCTCTGCAGATGGAGAGTTCGGCGCAGACTGGACGGGCGAGACCGATGCCGTGGGTGGAGCCATCTCTGACGGCTTCGACCATGGCTTTGCCCGTGCGGAAGCCGCCGGTGACAAAGACCTTTGTCTGCTTCAGTGCCGGAACGATGACTTCTGCGAAATCGAGAAAGAAGGCTTCCCGTTTCTGTGTCGAGTCGCGTTTGCTGAAGCCGAGGGCTTCGTAGGTGCCGCCTGAGAGTTCGACAAAGTCGAGACCGGCGGCTTCGAGGTTCTTGCAGAGTTCGGCACACTCTTGCGTCTCGAATCCACCGTCCTGAAACTCGACCGAGTTGATCTTGATGCCGAGACTGAAGGAAGGGTCCTTCACTCGGGCCTTGATCTCATCGATAATCTCAAAGATCAGACGGGATCGGTTCTCGAGCGAGCCACCGTACCGATCCGTCCGCTTGTTGGTCGACTTGGCCAGGAATTGGGCGAGGAGGTAGCCGTGGGCTCCGTGGAGTTCCACACCGTCGAAACCAAGGGCGTGACATTGTTCCGCAGCAAAGGCAAATTCGTCAATGGTCGCCTTGATGCGCTCTTCCGTCATTGGTTCGGGTTTGGCAAAGGACATGCCCATCCGGTCCTCCAACTTGACGTCGGAGGCAGAGACTGGGTGGGGCTGGATGAACTCGGCGACCTGTCGTCCGGCGTGCGAGAGCTGGGCAATGAAGAGGGAGCCATTTGCCTTGGCACCCTTCACCATGGCACTGAATGCTGCTTTTTTCTCCTCCGACATGGAGTCTCGAGAGATGATGGGGTTACCGGGAGCCTCGAGGTCCATCGTATTGACCAGGAGATTGCCACTCAGGATGATGCCAAAGGCATCCTTGCCCCATTCCTCATAGACCTTGATCAACTCTTTCGAGGGAGTACCGCGTTTTGTTGGGTCATGTTGATCCCAGCTCGACAGACGTTCAGTCATACTAAGTCCTGTCAGCTACTCGTCTATGAAGGAGAATTTCCGACATACGCCGCCTTCATGAATCTCGTCCGAGCCACTTTCTTGGAGAATGGGAGCGTGATGGATTCCCCAAGAATGGACTGGTCAACAACATCTGATTCGTATCTCTGTGTCATCTTGATTAACTTTAGAGTGTCTTTGTCTTGCTTGAAAAAGATGGGGTCAATCCAATTTATTAGGAAAATTTAGACACAAACGCAATGACGGATGTGGCGGGCACTGACAAATCCAACGGGGATCTTTCGCGCGTTTCACGGGTCCGATGTGACAGATTTGCCGGATTCCCATAGCGATCGAGATTGTCAGATCCTTTGAAGACAATTGATTCAATGATATACCAGACAGACTCTGATCGCAGCTCGATGGATCTCCTCTGAGGGATCTACCTGATTTTGAACGAGCCCTCACTGCCCAACGGGCTCTCCTCATAGATAGGGAATTTGAGTGAGGGAAATTGCGTTCAGCCCCATGCACGGGACGAGACAGGCTCAAGAGCGAAGGAGCTCCACATTGTAATTGATCAATTTTTGAGTGTCTGATGAGAATTGAAGAGGGGCGCTGATCGTCTGATCAACTTGCCTGAAATAGATCGAGGCACGCGGGAAGAGATGCATTATCTTTGTTGCCATCGTCCATGAGTTCATCTTTTGCAGCTCTCTCTTTCAGTGTTGTGTCACAGACGATCCCACTAACATTCCTTTGACCTTGTTCTGGCAAATTCTTTCGCACATATTCTTTGACGGGGTCCAGTGTGGTTCAGATTGTGCCATCACACTTGAGTGGCCCGTGATCAGCGCGCAAACATCTCATTTCAGGGGAACTCTGCTTCGAACGTCCTTCAGCAGTCTAGCGATCGATTGCCATGAGTAGCACTCCTCAGAGACAATTCGTGGAGCTGCGGGATCTGTCACCTTCTCATCGAGAGCACACGAGCTATGATCGAGCAGGGTATCAAAACAACATGAACAGTGGAGTCAACATCAGCAATGAGCACAACGAAGGAGGAGACTTGAGCCGGGAGAATAGCGGATTGTACCCCTACTCAGACCCACCTCATGGTGACCACACATACAACGACAACGACACGAGCTCGCAGAGTCCAATCATCTCAAATGAGAAGCCCGTGAAGATGCGAAGGCGCAAAGCTTGGCTTGAACGTCCGCAGGATGAGCAACTCACGAAAGCTGGCAAATTTTACAAAGGTCTGATGGAATTGTCCTTTGTCCTTCGTTGGGGCCTCGCCATAGTGCCTGTTGCCGTGCTCTTGGCCATTCCAATCATCGTGGGCGCCTTCAAAACGCATGTCGAGATCGCTGGAGTCAGACTTGTCTGGTTTTTCCTCTGGATCGAGATTGTATGGTTGGGCCTTTGGGTCTCCAAACTGTTTGCCAGATTCTTACCTTGTATGCATAGCTCTTGACCATATTTGTTGCTCAAGCTTGCTAACCCGGTCTAGATGTATTTCGCTTCATTGTCAGTGTCGTTTCCGTGTCCACGACGAAGTATGCCGGGATACTCAAGGCGCTCGAAATCCAAATCACGTTGTTATGCTGGTCAGTAATCTGTCTCGCCACCTTCACACCCATCATGACCCGCAATCCTTCACAACGCGCGACAAACGATACCGGCATCAAACACTGGGAATCCATCGTGGCCAAAATCTTGACTGCCTGTCTTTTAGCCTCGATCCTGTTCCTGGCCGAGAAGTTTCTCATACAATTCATAGCCGTGTCATTTCACAAGGTCCAGTATGAACAGAGAATCATGGAGAACAAATGGGCTGTTCAAATGCTTTCCAAGCTCTTGACACACTCGAGGGAAATGTTTCCTCGTTTCGGAAAAGATTTTGTCGAAGAGGACTATATCCTGGAACCAGGCACATTTTCTGCCCTGGCTATGCGGAACCGTGGATCCCGCCCAGGGTCGACTGGAGCCGTCACACCCATGCAGTTTGTCAATGGTGCTCGGCGAGTCTTCCAGGTTGGTGCAGGTCTCGTCGGTGCACTCAATCCAGAGGCGAATCGAAAGCACAATGAGATTATACAGACAAATTACAACATCGTCGTAGAGGCACTTATCAATAAGGACAGGACCGAAGCGCTTGCACGAAGAATATGGCTATCATTTGTACAAGAAGGCAACGAGGCATTGTTGCCAGAGGATATGTTGGATGTCTTTGGTTCTGCAGATGAGGAATATGCCGAATCAGCCTTTACCTTCTTTGACGAAGATCTCAACGGTGACATCTCTCTCGAGGAGATGCGCATGAAATGCCTAGAAGTCGGCAAGGAACGGAGAGCCATAGCTGCCTCCCTGAAAGACACAGATAGCGCGATCGGCAAGCTTGATGGTGTCCTTAGGTTTGTGGTCGCTATTCTTGCTGTCTTCATCATCATAGCATTGCTTGACACGAGTTTCAAGACACTTCTTGCAACCTCTGCCACTACACTGCTCTCTCTGTCATTCATCTTCAGCGTGACATGTCAGGAGATTGTGGCATCACTGATCTTCCTCTTTATCAAACATCCTTTCGATGTCTCCGATCGCGTCACGCTCAACGGTATAAGTTATATCGTCCAAGAGATGAGCTTGATGTTTACCATTCTGAAACGATCGGATGGGACTCAGGTGCAGGCACCAAACCAGCTTTTGAATACTCTTTTCATTGAGAATATCAGGCGATCTGCCGCAATGTCGGAGAATGTTGTCCTGGAAGTCGATTATGCAACAACATTCGAAAAGATTGAGGCTTTGCGCTTGGATATGCTTGACTTTGTCCAGAGCGAGAAGCGAGACTTTCAATCAACCATCGAAATTTCAATTAACGAATTTAGCGATCTGCACAAAATGAAAATAGGACTATCTATAAAGCACAAGGCAAATTGGCAGAATGACCAATTGAGAGCAATCCGCCGGAACAAATGGATGTGTGCTCTCGCTATGGCTCTAAAGAAGCATGGCATCGTGGCAAGTGGTCCAGGCTCTGGTGATCCCGCCAACCCATTCGTTGTTGCCACTGTCGATGTCAAACGATCCGAAGTGTTCAAGAACACAGAAGATCCATTTGCAACACCCAGTAATACTACACAAAAAACTCAAGAGCAGTCACTCCCAGAAATGCGTTTCGATCCTTCTTTCGGAACACAACAAAAGAATGAGGAATCATTTGATGTGAATCTGAGAAGCGAAGGTACTAGTGAACGGATCGATGCGCGCTTGCCATTCACGATTCTTGAGGAAACGGAGCTATTGCAGCAGGACGAATTTGCCAGACAGGGTGAAATGCCAGCTCAATTGACACAAGCGTCCTCTCTGAGAACACAGACCGATGGCCTGGCACGCCGTTCGACACGAGATAGTCGTCTGTCCACGGCTTCCCGCACATTGACAGGGCGCAGGTCTTCACGAAGATCTCAATCACGAATTCCTGATGAAGAAGCACAATAAGAAGATCGATAGGTTTTCCCAATAATGACTCGATGTGAATAGATGGACAGGTACAAATATCGGGAGTTCGGAAACCTTTATTAGGCATTTACTAGCACAGCATGCATACAGGTATCAAAATATGAAATGAAATAAATTGCAACTCGTGTCTGTGTTATGAGGACCAAGTATGTAATGCTAGACTGATTAATGTCTGATGTGACTTTCGTCTCATTTCTACCGGTTGTATGCACGAGTGCAAGAATGGCATATCGTGTCATTATGCCAAAAGACACTCTCACTGCTCGACGTTTGTGAACCAATATTGTGGGGACCCAGGAACGGCATTCTCTGCCATGGCGGGTAATTCTGCATTGGCATCTGCTCTGCCATAGATGGTCTCACCTCTGACATCGTCTCCATTCCTGATGACCTTGACGACACTGAGATCGACGACTCCGACGTTGGATTTTAGGAAGGACTGGACAGTCTTCAACATCTCGACCTCGTCAAACAATTGTGCGCGTTCAAAGATGTCAGAGGCAGGGACGTTTGATGCACGAGCCAGCACGTTGGCCTTGACCTGGGTCACGAACGGCATGGCGTCTTTCCGTTTGGGTTGGTCTTTAGCGTCCATGACGATCGCCTTGTCGTCGAATTTATTGGTCGATTCGTCAAAGTGACGACGGGCAATGTCGATATAGGCAGCTTGCCATTCTGGGTACTGTTCCGACATGAAGATGACGAGACTCTTTGGTTTCTTGGGATCGTATTGGGTCGCTTTTCCTTTACTCTTCTTCTTCAATTGGATGCTCTCACTGCTGTGGATGCCAGAGGAGAGGGTACGAAGATAGGCGAGGCCTGCTTTGATGGATTTGTCCACTTGAGCAGTGGTCTTGGGGAACAAGGCAGTCTGAACACTCGACTCGTGCTTCAGAACGTCGGACCAGAAGTATTCGGCAATGTGTGGGGCATAGGGAGTAATCAGGAGAGCCTGACACTCGATCCACCTCAAGACCAATTCTACGTGCATACCGTCGACACCCACGATTTCTCTGTACCAGTCGCGGGCTGCGCTAAAGTCGTAAAGACCTGTCTTTAGTGCAGCACGGTAACTTGCTTGCTCATATAGTCGCTCCGTAGCCTCAATCAATTCGTTCATCTCGTTTGCAAAAGCTCGATCATGGAAGTTATACTCGCCTTGTCGAAGCTCAGATTTCTTTGCAACTTGTTCCTCGACCCATTCCTTCAGTGTGAAGAGACGTAGGATCATGGCATTTGCAGTCGCCTCTTCAAAATTGGCATCTTCGAGTGAATCACCTGCATCAGCAAGAGACAGTCTTGTTGCATCAGCACCAAACTTGAGAACAGACTCCTTCATGGTCAAGAAATTGCCGGTCGATTTTGACATCTTGTCGCCGTTCAAGAGTAAGTGACCGTTGCCTCGGACACCTTGTGGCCACATTTCTTTGTCGAAAATGGCGGTGTGAGTGTACATCCAAAAGGTCAGGTGGTTGGTGATGAGATCCTTTCCAGAGACTCTGACATCGAGAGGGTAGAAATATTCGAATTCATACTTCATCTGATCAAGGACATCCAGTGAGATGTTGCTTTCCGGCTTTGGACCCTTGGCGAAAATGTACTCCCACACAGCATCAGTCATGTCTTGAGCTTGTATCTTGCCTTTACCGAGCTGAGAGCCATCGATGGTCGAATGCAACCAGTGTGCAATGGTATAGTATGCCATGTAAATTGTAGAGTCCGACAGAGATTCCACCAAGTATTGCTGGTCCCAGGGCAGTCTTGTCCCTAGCCCATAAGATCTGGAACAGGCCCACTGATTCAGCCATGCAAGACATTGTTCGAATCCGTTTCTGGTTTCGTCCCCGAATGTGTTCATTTGTGCAAGACACTCTTCAGTTTGTGCTCTCCATGCTGCCTCACCATAATCGATATACCATTGGTCGCAAAGAGCTATCACACATTCATCCCCCGACCGCGACATGATCAAATCTTCTGGCTCATTGTACACGAATGCGAATCCGTCCTCGATCAATTGTTTTCTGACTAATGGCTTGGCCTTTTCGACCTTCTCTCCTTTGTGTGGGCCAATTAACATGACGCCAGAATAGAACCCTTCCTTATAAACAGCTTCCTTCGCTTTTGCAAGGAGATCCGCGTCCTTTGGAGACTGAATCTTCATCTGCTCACAAACTCGAGGTGCACACAGATCACCGAAGCTCGGAGTCGAGATGATGGGGACAGGCTTGTTGGAGGCCCAGACCTTTTCGATGCCATAGTATTCGGCTTTTTTGAAGAGATCGTTTGTAGTCATGAAATCATCTGGAGAATCCGAAGGCACAGAGGTAACAACGCCAGTACCTTTGTTTGCAATTACAGAGTCCATCGGAAGAATTCGCACCTTTTCGTAAACAGAATTGGGAGCATGCACCAGAGTTCCCGTGAGAAGACTTCCTAGAATCTCGCCAACTTGCTTGACGACTCCGCGTGTTTCAAACAAGTCCTGCCAGGCCATGTTTCTGGCGGATCGAGGAGAACAAAGATAGATTTCACCATTCTTTGCTTCATATAAGCCGTATTTTATCTTAGGCCCAATGAAACAATTTGTCTGACCATACATCGTTTCTGGTCTCAGAGTAGCGGCAATGAAAAAGATCTTCTTGTCGTCAAGGCCAAGGGTCTTCAGATGCTCCAGAGCACCAGTAGACCATTCCAATGCCAAAAGTTTCAAGCCCGTGTAATCAGTCGGTCCTTTGCCTTCGCCAGATGCACGGTCGTGATCCATACAGGGTTGACCATCTTTCTCTGAATAGACAGTGTATCTCAAGCCGAACTTGATTTTCTGCATGTCGTGTAATTTGTTCATTTGCCACCTGACGAAAGCGTCGTAGTAGGGATTTGCGTCAGTTGTGATCATGGACCTCCGCCAATCTATACGAGCTCCAAAGGCAGTACAATCTGCCTCACACAGAGGAGGGAAGTACTCCAGCCAGTGGGATTCGTTTGCAAACTGTGCAATCTCTCTTGTAGGAATCTTGAGAAGTTGCATGATTTGGAACTGATATTCCATTCCGCCTTTCTTGGCTGTCGCCTTGGACTTTTTACCTTTGAACTTTGTGACGTCTGTCTCCCCGACCTGCTCCTTCACTACTTGAGCTGGCTCCTCAATCTGCTCTGGCTTTTCTGGCAACACAAAATCAGCTCCAAACATTTCGAGTTCGTGCTTCAATTTATCTGCACAGGACTTGATTGGCATTCCAGTGCAATGAAATCCTAGAGGGAACAAGGCTCTCTTGCCTTGCATGCGAGCGAAACCAGTCGCAAACTCAACCTTGGTCAAAGTGAAAGCGTGTCCAAGATGGAGAGATCCGTTCATGTAAGGATACGCCATGGTCCCGTAGAATTTGGGCTGGTCCTTGTGAGCATCTGCACCACTGATACCGGCTTGGTATGAAGGAGGATCAATCTCAAATGCTTTTTCCGTCTTCCATTTCGCCTGGCATCTGGTCTCGATTTCTTGTAGAGCATCACGTTTGAAGGTATTCTGAATGACTAGCTTGCCCACATCTGGCATCTGGTTACTCATTATTGCCTTTGGGGTGTGGCTACTCCAAAGCGAGCGTGAGGTCTTCGTTTTGTCGCTCCTCCTTCCAGAAGACCCACACTAGAATCGAGTGGCACAGCAGTCGACCGGCGACTTGGCAGAGAAGAGAGAAATATACACAAATTTCGTGCCAGTTACTGTCAAACTTGGACACATTCGAAACTTGGATTTCACAGTATACGAGATACACGATATCGATCCATGTCATGCTAGTATAAAATTTCCCCAAAACGCGAAAAGACAATTTTGGACAAGCTTGACTCTTTACCCCAAAGTCCGATGCCCTTGCTCGAGGGCTAGCTAGAGGTCACAGTTCATTGGTAAGTTGCACACTCGGCACTGCTTGGGAACAATGCGCCTATGAGGATTTTTATATCACAGACCTGAGAAGACTTGAGCCTTCGGGCTCATATGGTTAGAACGATAGCCTGAGGCATCCTCTATTCCCAAGCAGTTGATTATGAAGTTCTATCGATTAACTATGTATAGTTCGGTTATACGATATTTTCCGTGTTGGCCAACATACGTGCAAGATATCAATAACTGAAAGGGACACTTTTTGCTGAACGTCCTCTTCTGCCTACCTTTGTTCTTCGTACAATGAGTAGTTCTGGTAGGATGAAGACCAATGTCTCATCATCATAAAGCTCTCACCTTACTGATTTTCGAGAGCTGGAGATTCTGAGTTGTGCTTCGCGAATGGATAGCAGAATTCAACCACGAATTCTGTTATATCGTGTTTCACCTACATCACTAGACTAGGTAACTAATGAAGTGAAATTAAGAATGCTGATCGCTTCAAAAGTGAGTTGTCGTTTCATGCAGGTCGCTATGATGTTGTTATTGTCAAGAGTGCTGGCTTTCTTGCTCTATGCGACCAGGATCCAGAATGTATCGACAGGTACCACGATCTCCAATGATCGTGAGATTGTCAGGCTTTCCGACCCGAAAAGCTTGATGACCATTGGAACTGGGCCTGGTAATTCGCCCTTGTAAGAGACTTGACTTGATGTCCATGAGAGACCCTTCATCAGGTGTACTTGCCATCAATTGCATGCCTTTTGAGTGTAGATAGAGGTCGAGAACATCCTCTATAGCGGTATAGAAGTGGTCCTCCTCGACTTGAAATTTACTGAGATCGATCATTATGTCGAAATTTGCAAGTATGGTAGCTAATTTGATACATGCCAAGGCTATAGCATGGGGAGGGACTTTTAAAGGTGACCAAGTACGATACGAATCCAAACTAATCCTCCATGCTTGCTTCGTAATTTCCTCAGAAGTGCCTAGAACTCGTGCAAACTTTATCAGTGTTGTTTGTGGGTGTCTCTGGCGAAAGTCGAACGACTGTGTTTCCAGAAGCATTCTTTCGAGACCAAGGACACGACGTCTTTGCTCCTCTAGTAAGGGAGCCTCAGGATTGATGTCGGGATTCTGAGGATTACGCAAGTTGTGGGCAATGACCAAGATATCTCGTGCTTTCTTGCTAGTGTCTTCCATTTTCGATGCAACAAAGAGACATGCTGCCGTGACGTCCTTCCTGGTTACATTCTGTCCTTTGGTGGTTGACACTTTACTTACATTCGAATTGAAGTCTCCTATGGGATGAACCAAGTGGAACCTGTGGTAGATCATCATGGCAGATCCAATCGTGCGTACAGGGCTAAGTCTATGAGCATGTACATTTGGTTGAGGTTGACGACTCATACAAGTTCAGATTCTGTCCAATCGCCTGCATCCATGAACAAGCTGTTAGTCTGAGTTGCAAGCCTTTCGTCTCTGTAATCGATTCGGTCCTCTGAATACGCAGTAATGCATCTATGGCTTCCTGCGCCAAATATGGATGAGATAATTGGGTTGCTAGTGGAGAAGAGCCCAGATTAGACATGCCTCGCAGGACGACTTCCCTGTGAGGACACTTTCAGATCACTCAGACACCAGACAGAACAACGAGGACCTTATAAAGCTCGAATTTGCTGAGAATGTGGCATCAACACTAAAAAGTGCACAATGATGTGGGGGCACCCAGACTTTTTGAATATGAGAATTGCTCCGGCTTAGCCTTGACTAGCGACAGGAAACTAGTGCAATTTCGAGTTGCTCCCGAGCAAACATCAGGCCATTGACATTTGAAGTTATATCAACCCTCGTCAGACGTCATCGGCGACCTCGATCCTTCTCATGAGAGAAAGAGTTCTTGAGTGAATTGTCTAAAGCCACGCTGAGAGACTGATCGTATTTATCTTATCGATATGGTCAGACAAATTTGGGTTTTGGTGAATGAATTGAAACCAAATGTTGCTCTGCAGGGCAATAATATACAAGGACGTCCTAGTATCATCCCAGAAGCTCAAACATGGAGGACACACATCTGGAAGAGAGGCCGATTGAGAATGCCGGTCACGATAAGACTCCCGAGGAGAAGAAGGACACAGGCGATGTCACTGTCGAGAATGCTCAACCACAAATTTCCGAGACTGCCGCTACTGAGGTCCCCGAGGTCAAGCATAACGAGTCATCGAGTGCTCCAGCCGCCAACAAGACGGAAAAGAAAGAGGAAGAGGGTCGGAATTACCCTGGAGGTGAGAGATTCGATCCTTCTGCGTTGCCAAAGTCGGAGGACGCACAGGAGATTAGGAAACAGGTAGAGTTCTACTTCTCGGATTCCAATCTAGCGACAGACAAATTCCTTTATACCATGGTCAGTCAGAACGAGGGTTGGGCAGAACTTCGTACCGTAGCAAATTTCAAGCGAATGAGACGATTCCAACCATATTCTGCCGTGGTCGCGGCACTCAGAGAGTCGACAGAACTCGATGTGGATGAGTCTGGCCAAAAGGTCAAGCGGAAGACGGAACTGAAGCCATTCTCGGCAACAAATGGTCCTGTTGCACGGTCTGTCTATGTAAAAGGGTTTCCGGAAGAGACCAAGACATTGCAGATTGAGTTGGAAAAGTTTTTCGAATCCTTCGGTCAGGTCAAAGTAGTACGACTCCGTCGAACTGACGAGGGCGCATTCAAGGGCTCCGTCTTTGTCGAATTTGCCACTCTTGAGGAACAGGAAAAGTTTCTCAAATTGGCGGATTCCGAGAGCAAGCCAAAGTATGACGACAAGGAAATCGAAGTCATGTCAAAGAAGGCCTACTTGGACATGAAAGAAGCGCAATATGGTGGAAAGTTCCCACAAAACAACAGCAGACGTTCGTTCAATGCCTTTGCCAAGGACAACAAGAGTAAAGACAAGAGCTCTGGACGAGATGGCGGTCGCGGTCGCGGTCGTGGTCGTGGGCGAGGCCGCGGAGGTCGACGGGATAATGACAGAAATTCTGAGCGACAAAGAGAAGAGGCAACGAGCGAGCCCCGTGGTGAGAAACGGGCGCATGAAGAAGAACACACAGGAAGCACAAACAAGACTGCAAGAACCGCCGAGGAGTCTAATTAAGCAAGCAGTATATGTGACGCAATGTCTAGATCGAATCTCGACTGTACTGTACATGCCACGGTCGCCCATATGTAGTATATCCTTCTGCCACTTCTGAGGCAACAATAAAAGTATTCTAAGTATGCCAATTTTCTGATGCATGTGTATACTGATGATGTCTGAGTGCTGGCCACCTGGAGTACTTCTAGTTACCAAAGCTGGCCAACTGCTTGAGCTGAACCTGCATATTATGAAGCTCTTTACTGTACTCCTCTTTGATATCATCAAGTTTGAGAAGTTTTCGGCTGACACTTGAGGAACTCAAATCTGAGTCAGTCACTTTTGTTTTCTTGTTTGTCGGTTTATGATCTAGAGAACCGACTATTATGTATGCATCCTCTTTCGAAACACACCTCAGTGCATTGATGATAGCCAAGTATCCTTCCGTGATCTCCAGGTGATCTGCAACATTGAAGCCATCAAGATGTGACCGATTCTGCAAGAATTGTAGTCGATGGTAGATGATGCTGGCAGCACCACGATAGTCAGAACGATGAATTCGGAATGCATAGAGTATTTTGTGGTATGATGGCTTGGCACGAACATCGAGCATGTTGTGAGATTTCCGTTCCAAGGCTGTATCGACGTCCTCTAGCAAGCCCATGAAAGGTAAGCTCGATAATATAGCTGACTGAGAAGCCTCGCATACAGATGTTATGAATCTCCTAATGTTCTCCGTTTGGATTGAGCGAGAATCCGAAGCCATCACAGAATAAGCCTCGTGCCACGCAGATGCACCTAGAGCAGCCGTGAAGGTGTTCTGTCTGATTTCAAGCTGTTTATCTGATCCGCCTATCTGAGATGCCAACAAGGCTTCGCGGCAGAAGCGCAGAGACTGCTGGTGATGTTCGGAAGCCCCAAAGAGCCCGGCAACATGCAGATAGTACTCTGGGAGATCCGAACATAGCAACTTCACTTCTAATCTCCTTTCGCTTTTGGTTGGCATACAGGATACTAGCGGTCGGGCGACTCTGGCGAACAGGGTGCCAGCAGCCTGCGCATCTCCGTTTAGAAGGAGGCCTCGGGCGTGGTAATAGTTCGAACGAGGAGCTTGTGTGACGTACTGACTGAAATGTAGAATAAGTTTAGGTTGCTTAGTGTTGAGCAGGTACACGAGAACCTGGTCAAGGAATTCGCGAGTGGATATGTTTCCATCATTGGAGAGTGCCAGCCAGTAAAGAAGCGGTCTGTCACCAGGAAAGGACGCATCTTCCGACCCTGGCGATTGTGCGACATGAGAGCCTGTGGAATGGGACTCGTTGCTTGCGGACTTCACCGGAATCAGTGTCATTGAATCTCTGACCAGGCATGCTTGTCTGAAGATTTCAAGGTATCTTATGTACAGCCGAGATGCACGAGCGATATCGGTATTATTCTCTGTCCAGGTCAGATGGAGAAGGAGTGAGATCATTGGTACTATGTTCTCCAAGATGCTCTTGTTCAAGGAGTGGTGCTGCGCAAGATAAGCATCAAGTCCCAAGATGCCATCTGTAGTTCGTCTCATACTACGCGGAGTCAATCGGCTCAAGAGAATATCAAACGTGTCTAATACCGCGGAGTGTCCATTCTGATCCTTAGCTCCATGAAGAGTCGTGTGAATAGCTGCAGGTAATTGATTTTCAATAGTCCGTTCGAAGGCCACGTACATGGAATCTTCGGCACATAGGGTTCTTTCGGTCAGGCACTCCTGTCGCAGGATCCTTGCGATAGAGTACCAGGATTCGTTGTTCAGACTCTCTTTTAGAGTTATGGCATCTTGGAGCATACTTTGCTCATGTCTAGACTCCGGATCTTGAGGGTGATGGAAGTCCTGCAATAGAACTTCAAGCGCAGAAGCCATTCGTAGAAATGAAACCTTGCCGGTATGAGCAATCAGAGTCTCATTTGTGTGGTTATTGGTACAAATCGAGTGTGGCTCCCCAGCGACACGATCCAATTCGGCACAAATTTGTGCAAGATTGAGGTACTTTAGTCTTCGGTCCTCATCAAACTTCTCCTGCAAAATTATACCAGTCTCGTCGTCGATTTCCATGGTACAAGCATTATTCAGGTCATCTTTCGTCTTAAGTAACAGTGTCTCTAGATCATCGGATTCGTGTACGGTGATCGAAGAAGAGCGTAACGCTTGCCGTATAGTCCTTGAAGAAAAGCGGAGCGGTGTAAATATGAACTCCTCAATAGATTCGGCACTCAGAGCTGGAATATTGATAGCACTAGTACCAGAATTGTCGAACCGCCATCTGACTCTGTTTTGTGACGGCGAGACATACGCAGTCTGGATGAGTGTCAAAGTATCCAGTTTCCATAATATATGAAGCACAAGGAATCCATCATTGCGAATACTTTGGATTGTTAGATCAAAGACTTTCCACAGTCCAGTCTTTGGCTGTTCTTCTCGGAAACTGAAGACCTCTTGCAAACCACTGCCATGACCTTGGAACAACTTGAAGAATCCTGGTCGTTGCGGGCAGTAAGTCACCAGAGTAAAGCTTGTTGCCTGTTCCTGGACTGCAATGAAACTAGACCGTATCGGATCTAACAAAAAGTTTGGAGGTTGTTCAGCAGGATAGATGTCATTGACAGCTAGCAATTGTCCTTTGCTGATATCCCATGCCTTCAATTTGGCATCGACACTTAAGGTGAACAGGAGGTTCTTGGTTGGTAAAGCTGCCATAGAGACAACAAGATTAGTAGGCCTCCCGGCCCATGGTAGAATGCTTTTGAAGGAACTAAAGTAGCTTGAATCTGAAAATATGTGTTCGTTGTAGCCATTGCCATTAGTAGACAACCGAAGGAGTCCTCCATCTTGCAGTGCAAAGATCACGTTCGTCGCAGTGATAGACTGCATGCACAGCGGACTCCTTATCTGGAAGCTTGGAGCCAGATGCTCGGTAATCCATCCGTGTTCCTTCGCAAGACTCGGATTTTCCAAATGTTCTGGCTTCAGAATCATACTATACAACATGTATGTCTCCATGAAGACATACACAATTAGATTACTACTATCGTCATGTAAACCGACGTCTTTTATCTTCGAACCACATTCAAACACGGTAGCAGGATATCTTGTATTCAAGCTAGTCAATGTCAAGCGCGACCCATTCGAAGTATACTGAATCGATGGCAATCCTTGACGGAAATGTATGCCACTCTGCGTGAATCGTGCGTCTGTAGATTGATCTTCCCTTGATTCCTCAGCGGGTCTGGCAATCGTCAAGACCTTCGCCTGCACCTGGTCATTGTGTACTGCCGAAAGAGCGTAGGCTTCGATATCCTTCGTGTCCGCCAGCTGTAGCATCATAGCATTTTACCGGTGCCTGGCTAGATCTGATGCTGGTAACCTCTTCGCAAGATCTGACAAATCGAAATGTGATGGCTCACGATGGAACGATATCGAGCGTGCAAGATGCCTCTGATACCGAATGCCTGAGCTGTCTCCCAAGCAATCTTTGGTGGTGAGCGACATTTTATTCGGGCAAGCACAACACGTGTGGGGCAACGATCCTCTTTCGATTATTCGCGTTTTGTTTCTGTTTCTTGTTGCTGTTTCCCACTCGACTCCAACCACAGACTGTCCACAATCCAGGAGAAAGCATAGGCAATACTGCCCTCTCTTCTGGCGTTCAGTACAAGGTCTGCAGATGCTAAGCAAGCACGTTGATACTCGTAATTCGATCTGTCAGAATTGACAGACGGTTTTAGCTGGACATGTTCAAGCGACCGCTAGCTCAATCAGGGTCAGGACATCATCCCGCGACATTCATCCTCTTCAGACCCAAAGACGATGGACTGCACAGGGATGATTCTAGTGAACCAGAGATATTCCATACTGATCTAGATGTAACACGGCCAAGGCGTCTGAATTACAAGCAATCATGCCCTGCTCTAATGGGTACAGCTTCAGGAACTCTCGAAAGCATAAATGAGGTTCAGACGACTGAAGGCCAGTCTTGGAACATGAGCAACGATGCGTCGACCGCAGAATTTGATGATCATCACATTCCCGCATGTCCGAGTCCTCCCAAGATCGTGCTGCGGAATAAGCGAAGCTTCCTACTGATAGACGTCATCGACAATGTAGAGGGTAGACCTGCCAAGAAGCAGCAGCTGCAGGCTGTCTCAGCCTTCACGACGCCTGGATCGGTGAACATCCGCGGGTCTACAGAATCTGCGAAACCACAATGTCAGAAGCGACGTAGGAGCGACTTTGATCTACTTTACACCGAATCACAGATCATGGAGCAAGCTGGCAGACACGACATCCAGAATCTTGGAGTGGCAGCCACCCAGTACAAGCATGATCCACTGTCGAATACGGAGATTGGACCAAGAGTTCAATATCAGGATGGGGCTCAAGTGATTCAAGGTCCTCAGCTACGTACCAAAAAATCAATGCTTGCACTATCTCTAGAGCACGCAAAGACAGTAATGCCATGTCATTCGTGCCTCGATGACATCGATGTGCAACAAATCACATCCTTCGACACTATCCTCGCAAACTCTCAGCAGTTCAAGGCGGAGGCATCGTGCACAACAGCTGTACTGCAGACCGAAGACCTTGTGAATCAGGGTCGCGAAGCCTCTGAAATGAGCACGCAACATGCATCGACCAGAAAGGATGTTTCTCACGATACGAAACTCTTGCAGACCTTGCGGACGGCTAGTCAGAGCCGTGTTGATCGTCGCGCTCTGAGGCATGCTAAATCCTGTAAGGACATCTTGCAAGAAGTGTCTGACAGAGACTTCAACCTCCTCCGAAATCGAGCTCCACCGATGCCTGTAAAAGCCACTACGGTAAGGACTGCGAATGCCGAAAAGGATGAGAAGTGCAAAGGACATCCAGAACGGAGGACGAAACAAGTGGCCTTACGTGAAGGCCTTCGTAAATTGTTACGGACTGGTAAACGGAGTGGGTAAGGTCTGTTGTGAATTAGAGCTGTGTCAGGGGAGATGATTTTGAGTTGTGGCATACAAGCGAAGCGGTTTGCATTTGATACGTCGGGTCCTGTGAAGTTTGAGCGCGGACTGTAGAGTGTAATTGGCATTGTCAAATAGTCTTCAAATTTGTACATCTTTGGTGTCGTTCGTTCCCTTGAGGAGCCTTACGAGTGTATGTCTGTTCATTGAATACGAAGCCTGCATCGACCGCCAGCGTCGGCCATGTGCTATACTCATCAGGTTGACCGAGTCCGAAACCTCAACAGCTGCTACCAGAAAGACCTGTTCCCTCTGCTCGAGTCATCTGTTTGTTTCTGTGGAGCCGACATGTCTGACCTGCAGTGGCTAAATGTCGGCACAATTCGTGATTTTCTGATGTTGTCATACTGCCAACTTGCTCTCATGAACAGACGTGCTTGCTGCTTGAGCTAATCTGACAAGTCTGAAGAACTATTGTACACTTGGAGAGAGATGTGTTGAACAGTTTTCCCTAAGGCAAGGGTGACCGACAACATTGGTCCCTCGAGCGGACGTTCATGGACCGATGGCGAGACCTTCCGGAAGAGACTCAGCTTCACATACTCTCCTACCTCACTCCGAAGACTCTGCTTGCCCTGTCGGCCACCAGTCGAGAGAGCCTCCTGTTGAGTCAGGACGAACAGTTGTGCGAGCGGGTGTGCTCGAAGCACTTTCCACTTGCTGCCAGTCGTCTCCGACTCGAGCTCGGAGGGTCTGATGCGGGATCGAGATCTGAATCGGTCTGGTTCGAGCAGATGCAGCGCACAGCTATCATGAAGGACTGTATCTTGAATCGCAGGGCGCTGGACTACTATGAATTGACGACGGGTCTGGAACTGCCAGATCGATATGCCCGAGACCTCGGATCGACGCCGAGGGGGAGACACCATGCCAGGTACGCTTTCAATCATGTCGCTCTCTTCTTCCATGGCATGAACATTGCCTTGGTGATCAATCTTCTCGATCGGTCGAGCATCGACATCAGGCTTCCTTCTCCCTACAGCATTCGTGATGTCTTTGTCGAGGAGCAGTTTGTCGTGGTGTTGAGTACGAGGTCCTCTGCACAATTCATCTTTCGCTACAACCTCTCCGGCGACCTGATCCATACTCTTGAGACGAGACGGGCAGATTTGGTGTTTCTCATGGCGAATGCCACACAGACGCTGGCATACTCTGCGGACCGTCAGGTCTGGATCAGGTATGACAATTCGGAGCGACGGGCGGCAGAAGTCGACGAGCAGCATGAGTTACGGGAGACTGCCTCGACGTCCAGTACCACGCACGCAATCGACAAGACCTACTTCTACCAACTCCATGGCTCGAGTGGCATGTTGATGATCTACGATCTCGATTATCATTACTGTGTCTCCCGAATCTCCGTCTTTTCGAGCCAGCAGCATCTCAGGGCCGAGATCTGTTCCATCAATCGGCACTGTTACCTATGTGGGCCGGGCCAGATCTCCTTGGTCAATGGACTGGACATGACGAGGGTCAACAATCCAGGCATTCCCCGTGATGACGATACCCCAGGTAAGAGGCATTCCCCCCAGATTTAGCGGCATCAGGTGACGTGCAGTCGACTGATTTTCACTTTTAGTCTGGGACTCTCGCTTGCTCGTCGATCTGGGCGGTTGGATGGGCTGGTTCGGTGACGGAGAGGAGGGAGTCATGTTTGGCACTTTCTGCCTCTTGCCGGAAGAGTCTGGTCACGGCATGATTGACTGCGGGCGATTAAGAGGTCCAAAGGAACCCCAGGAACAACATGAAACAAAGACGGTGGTAGGTAGCATGGGAAACTGGCAATCCTCGAATATCAACAAGCTAATCTGCTCTAGTCTTTGCTCGGAGATCAGAGATGGATTCTATGTGTCATGAATGAAAAGGTTCTGGTCTGGCGAATTCAACCTTTGAAATGATCTTGCCATGCTCATAAAGGCAGTGCAGTGCATCAAAAAAAAGTATATAGACTCAGAGGTAGATTGTGCACTGCATCGATTCGCTGCCAGGGTGTCATAGCGGGGAACTCTCTCCATTCTCCAAAAATCATTCCCAGATTTTCTAGAATCTCTCCACAAATGATGTAATTTTTAGAAACTCTCGACCAGACTCATGCAAAGTATCCTAAAGACCGTGGGCAGATATCGAGGAGCTTCAATCCAGATTGGCAAAGTTCGCACAATGTCGACCCCTGCTTCACCGGACCGCAAGTCCGAACTGCTGGAGAATCTAGAGAAGATCAAATCGAGCATTCCCGATTCCGTGACACTCATTGCAGTCTCAAAGTTGAAACCGGCGAGTGACGTGCGAGTGCTCTATGATGCCGGCCATCGACATTTCGGGGAGAACTATGTCCAGGAACTCTTGACGAAAGCGGCCGAGTTGCCATCTGACATTCAGTGGCACTTTATCGGTGGTCTTCAGTCCAACAAGTGTAAGACCCTGGCATCCTCCATCCCGAACCTCTTCGCCGTCGAAACGGTCGACACCTTGAAAAAGGCCAACGAGCTGAACAAAGGCCGGAAGACACTGGATGGAGCTCGTGACAGCAGGCTCAATGTCTTCATCCAAGTCAACACGTCTGGGGAGGAAGACAAGAGTGGAGTCGAGCCCGGAAAGGCGGCCGACCTCGCCTCCCATATCGTTCAGGAATGCGATGCGCTCTCGCTCTACGGCGTCATGACGATCGGGGCACTGGCCACGAGTCGAGAACATGGCGAGAATCAGGACTTTAAGGTAAGGGAGAATTTTTCCCCCTTTGTGGATTATGCAAGAGGAGTGATGATAGAGACTGACTTGTGGCAATTAGAAGCTCAAGGAAGTAGGTGATGCATTGAGTGAGCAGTTTGGGCTGGATTTGAAACTGTCCATGGGAATGTCGGAGGACTTTGAAGATGCCATCCGTCAGGGCTCCCATCAAGTACGAGTCGGGTCCAAGATCTTTGGCGCACGACCACCAAAGAAAAGCCAAGAGGCAGAAGACAAAACAGCAGAGGCAAAATCTTAAGAGACAGTCTGAAGCACGAAGAGCGAGTGGAAATGCATGAATCGAGAGTTGGACACGATTCTATCACTGAAAAAGCTGTCGAAGAAGCAGAGCCACGTTTGAGGACTATCACCTGGCTCGGCTTGAATGACGAATGAAATCTGATGTAAAAACACTTGCTCACAATGGCAGTTCGAAAGATACGCCGACATCAATTTCTCGTGCCTGTTTGACAATCTAGCATAGTTTAGCACGGCAGTTTTCTGTCGTTTGAAGACTCTTACCTTTGACAGATTGCAGACTTTCTGTGCCGCTGCATCGAGCTCGTCCTCAGGGAACAATTTCATGCCTGACTCTTGCACCAATTTCTGCGCTTCAGCTTGTTTTGTACCTTGTAGTCGGACGACGATCGGAATTGAGAGGTTCATGTCCTTGACAACAGAGATGAGACCTTGAGCAATGTGATCGCAACGAACGATGCCTCCAAAGATGTTGACAAAGATTGCTGTGACCTTTGGATCCTTCGTGATGAGACCGAATGCCTGAGCGATAGCTTGAGCGTTTGCAGATCCACCGACATCGAGGAAATTGGCTGGCTCTCCTCCGTTCAGTTTGATGATGTCCATGGTAGCCATGGCAAGACCTGCACCATTCACGAGACATCCAATGCTTCCGTCGAGCTTGATGAAGTTGAGGCCAACTTCGGCTGCAACAACCTCATCAGGGTCTTCCTGTGTCTTGTCACGCATGTCGAAGACCTCCTTCTGTCGGAAGTCTGCATTGTCGTCGAATCCAAATTTGGCATCCATACACATGACTCGATGATCCTGCGTCTCCGCAAGAGGGTTGATCTCAATCTGGGTGGCATCCTTATCAATGAAAATCTTGTAGAGGGTCTTGAAGGTCTTCGCAGCTTCCTCTTGACAATTCTCGGGGAACTTCATTCGCACAGCCAGATCCTTTGCCATGTCGTCCGTGAGACCGACCTTGATATCTACAGGCATGGTGACGATTGCTTCTGGGTTCTCCTTTGCGACATCCTCGATGTTCATACCGCCCTCTGAGGATCCAATGATCATAGGACCCTGGACAGATCGGTCCATCGTCATGGCCAAGTAGTACTCCTTTCGGAGGTATTTTCTCTCCACGATATACACTGAATTACAGATCTTACCGGCGGCCCCGGTCTGCTTCGTGATGAGCTTGTGTCCGATCATCTGGTCTGCAAACATGGCAGCTTCTTTCGGAGAGTTCACAATCTTGACACCTCCCTTGAGCCCATTCTCGAAGTGACCTTTTCCTCGACCTCCAGCCAAGACTTGGGCCTTTATTACGAGATCCTCGGAACCAATTTCACGGGCAACTCGTTCCGCTTCTGCAGCACTCGTCGCAACAGCACCCTTGGGTATCGCCAACCCATATTCTGCACCGTGTTAGCTGTCGCAGGTCTTGCCAATCTTTGCCTTCTCTGAGATCTACCTTTGATGAGATCTGCCGACTGATATTCATGAATGCTCAGATTTCTCTGCTGAGCTGGTACATTTCTTCGCTGTTGAGAGTCAGTCGTGGCTGTCACCGTCAAGCAAAATTTGTGGGCTCACAAATGATCTTGCCGCAGCAGTCGTAGCACGAAGTCGAAACATTGGGAAATCCGCCTGATGCAGGGTACTTGGGTGGAATGTCCAGAGGTGCTTAATTAGTCCAAGCATAGCATAGCATCCAAACTCAGTATCAACCAGCACCCAGCACGGGTTTGCCTGGAACGGGGCTTGAACTTGGAGGTCAGCGTGCGCGGGATGGAATTGAGCCAAGTTTGACTTCTTGTGCATTACTACCCGCTCTCGACATTAGACTAGATAAGAGTGCTAGTCAGAAGTCTGTACATCTTAGAGTCGTAGCCCTCGATCAACGTTACATGACATGAAAGAAGTGAGGAGCGAATTTGGGAATCTGGACTTCTATCCTCGTAAAAGTCCCGGCACATGCCACAATTTGTGTGAAAGACAGCTTTGGAAATGACATCGATATAGCTTAAGCACATTCCTTCTTCATACAGGATGTTTTTGGGCGTTCTTCATGACGTTGGTGGATTCGAATTTCCCCGACTCCTTGTGCACTTTGTGGTGTCAAACAGATAGGATCACTCTGCTCCGTGTAATCGTACACTGATGATCACTGTTCGCTCGAGCCTTGTTGATTTCTCTGTGAAATATGTGTGTTGCTCTAGTAGGAACTTCTGTTAGGTCCGCAGTAAGGGCATTCAGTCTTCGTAGATCGAATTGATGAATCCTGCTAAAGTGACGTCTTTGTGCGTCAGGCCGACGACGTCATGTGTGGTCAGGGTGATCTGAACTTTGTTGTAGATATTCGACCATTCTGGATGATGATTAAGCTTCTCTGCTCGAAGTGCAATGCTAAATGAGATCAGTGCCTGATCTGTTCATCAAGTCGTGACCAGCACTACCGTGTCATAAACCCAAACGCAGCATTCTAGTACGACTATGAGCTTGGGATAGAGTCTGAGCTTGAAGAGACTTACAAAGTCGGCAAACTCGAAGTCCTTCGAGATCGACCCTTTGTTCGAAGCGACACTCCATCCAAACGTCGACAGAGATGCTTGGAATTGACTCAATTCAGTGTCGTTCAGCTTTATCAGTGGCTTTTTGCTCATGCCAGGCCGATCAGGGGTGTAACGTGGAGTGGTATAAGACAGTGAGCGACAAGCTGTCCTGCTGAAAGATCGGAGCATGATGGCATCCTATCAAGATTCATCTCATCCCTGATATCTCTTGGCGCGGAAATAGTGGAGAATGCCAAAACTTCTACACGTGTATCATCCCACCCACGCATCTCCGAGAAGAAAGCTGGTAATTGTACCTGATGCCTCTTCCGTGGACAGGCGAGGATAGGACTCGGAAGAAAGCGACGCTTGAAGAGCACCCTTATGGACTTTCGTACAAGGAATAAAACTGTAGCTAGACATAGCTGATAAAAGGCTCACTATCTACAAGAACTATGCGTAACTTTTGTTGTTTGCTGACTATGCTAATGCGAATCCCTATTTGACTATGCTGATGCAGCAATTTCCGACTTGACCAGACCCTCAAGGCCACCCTCAATGAAGAGAGACTGCACGGAGGGACCAAGAGCACCGGTCTGACGAGTCCAAGTGGGCCCATTCTCGCCCTCCGTAACGGTCAATTTACTATGGGCAACATCCCAGCTGAGCTTCCACCCTGTTCGAGTTGTCAATTGCTTTTTATCGGTATACCTAGCGCGTAACCTTTCGACGAGATAAGGCGCATCAAGGCATAGAAGAGCATTGTTGATAGAATTTCGCTTGAATATGTCTCCAAAAGAGCCGGCAACAACCATAGGTATTCCTTTTGCTAGAATGGCCACGGCAGCTTGCTCTCTCGAACTTCCAATACCAAAGCAGAAGCCACCGACAAGTATGTCGTTTGCTCTGGCAAGATCGCGGAACGAAGGGTCGTAATTTTCCATACAGACTTCAGCCATCTTTTCACGTGTGATGTCATCCTGGTAGGTATACTTGCCAGGGTAGATACCGTCCGTATTCAGATTGTCCGTATCGCACCAAACAATCTCACCTTCAATCTTCTCGGGGAATCCCGAAAGCACTTCAGTGATTTGAGTCTCAGATGAAGCAGTCTCATTTGGAGTATGGATTGTGATCTGTGTGTCAGGTTGCTGGCGTGTTTGATCAATCGCTGGTGGGAAGGCAATTTTGCCTGCCAAGGCTGATGCTGCTACTACAGCAGGACTTGCAAGGTAAGCAAGTGCATTTGGACTTCCCATACGACCTTTGAAATTCCTGTTCGTGGCAGATATGCCAACCTCTCCATCCTCTAACAGACCAGTGCCGAGTCCAATGCATGGTCCACAACCTGCGGGTAATGTTTTGGCACCAGCTTCCACCAGTGCCTGCCAATCACCTGCCTTTTCAGAATCTTGTTGAACCTCGCTGGACGCCGCAGCAACATAAAACTCTACGCCGGGTGCGATTTGTTTCCCACGAAGGACATCAGCTGCGGCCTTGAGATCAGATAAACGTGAATTAGTGCATGAAACAAGATATGCCTTCTGGATGGCAATGTTCTCGCCCGCTAGCTGGGCCAAAGACGTCGATACCTTGACAGAATTTGGTCCTGAGACGTGAGGAAATAAGGTGCCGAGATCTAAGGAGAGCGTCTTATGGTAATACGCGTCCGGATGACCTTTCATGGGCTTGGTCGTGGCTTCCTGTATACGACGACGATTGACACGAGGATGCTCACCCTTTCCAAAGCCCTCGATTTCTTTCCTCTTGGCCCTAGCTTCGTACCAAGCAATCAATGTCTCATCGATCGGAAAGAGACCGGAAAGTGCCCCCCACTCAGTCGTCATGTTTGCAATGGCTAGACGATCGTCGACAGCAAGTGCTTTGATGCCTTCACCCGTGAATTCGATGGCGTGATTCAGAACCTCATCGTTGTTGAACAAGCCGCACAGCGCAACGATAACGTCCTTTCCTGTCACACCCTGTGGCAATGAGCCAGTGAGCTCGACCTTGGCCACAGGCGGCACTTGCCACCAAGTCTTTCCAGTCGCCCATATTGCAGCTGCATCTGTTCTGACGACTGGAGTGCCGAGACAGCCGACACCCCCATACATGTTTGAATGAGAGTCCGATGCCACGGTCATTGTGCCAGGGAATGCATATCCTTCTTCGACCAGAATCTGGTGCCCTATGCCCCGACCCGCAGGATAAAAGTCCACCCCATGTTTCTTGGCGAATGCTTCGATTTTTGCATATTTCTCCAAATTTTTGTCGCTCTTGTTCTGCACATCATGATCGAGGGTCATGACAACTTGTCTGTTGTCCTTGATCTTCGATGCACCTATGCCCATGAACTTTGTAGCGACGGGCCAGCTATTGTCATGTGACATGACATGTTGTGGCCGTATAGAAACGTAATTGCCGCTCCGCACAAACCCTGTCTGCCCGACAGCATATTTTTGCACGATTTGCTCAGTAAGATTCTGAGGAGGAGCATTCACCACTGAAGCCAGGTATCTGCGTGAGGCCACATACTTTGAGCGAACGTCCCAGACGGACCTGGATCGAAGCATCATCCACTACAGAGCACCGGGACTGTAGTGACCTGCAGTTCTACCCACACCTGTGCTACTGTGTAGAAGGATAGGAGCACGGAGGATTTGCCTAGGGAGGCCATCCAGGGAATGAAGGAACGACTGTCAGGAGGAGCGGCTGGGGAGTCAGGCGAGACGAAGCGATGGAGCTGAGCTGAGCTGAGATGAGCTGATCGGAGAAGTGCTTCTGCTATCTGCGGAGTGGCCGTTTCTGACAAAAAGGCTGCTGCTGATCGCAATCAGTCCAGTTGCTCTCCACTTCGCACAGACAGCTCAATGTCAAGAGTGCCATTTCAGGCAAATGCCCCTTTCTCCTTTGCAGCCCATGGCACGTATTACACAAGCATCCCTGCCTCTATCCTCTGCTGCCAGAAAGATTGTCGACAGTACGCGACAGAGAGCATATTTTGCAACGGCGACTGGGCAGCTCATGGTCCGAAGCTACTGATCTTTCTGGTAGCGAACGTCAAAAGACAATCATCGACCACATTCACAAGCGAGACGTCACTGCTGTGCACAGACGCGCTTGCCACTTCTAGGGGTCTCAGACAGGGCCTAGCAAGACAATGACGACAGCAAGCGATGAAGATGAGGGAGAGCACAGTTTCAGGACGGCGAACAGCTTTCATCACATGGTCGATGGCGCATCAGCACTGGAGCAGAGTCCATTGCGAAATGCCAATCTGAGGAGAATATCACAACATTCAAGCACAGAGTCCGAGAGGACGGTCAGGATGCATCGCAAGAGATCTGACCTCTCTTCAGCTTCCTCTTCGAGGTCAGTCCGATCACATCACGAACCTTCCATGACAAATTCCATCCACTCGCAAAGACCAACAATACGGAAGCGTCCTACAGGTCGCACCTCGCGTGTTCCATCCTCACAGGGACACGGTAATTCACACAGGATATTCAGTGCAGATGATACAGAGATGGAAATTCAACAGGATGCCGATGCAATCTTTTCGAAGAATTTATCAGAGGCTAGCAGTACTCGCCCGCATGATCGGCGCCATCTATCCTTCATGGGCAAGATCAGGGGAGATGAGCAGGCACTGAGGGAGGTCACTGAACACGATGAGCTTGGTGTAACTAGTGACCTTGACTTCGATCGAGTCGCCACAATCGAAGAGGCAGACAGCGAGGACCATGGAAGTGATGATGCTAGTGTTGATAGTGATGCAAGTGACGAGTCATTCACGCTCAAGGAGAGACAGGAGGCCATCAATAAATCACATCCTTTCGGAATCAGAATCTGGAAACCAGCAATCTACAAAAAGAAGAGATCAGTTCAGAAGGCCGCAGACGGTGAGATTCACTCGACTCCTGGCCGCCAAAATTTCGATCGCCTCAGTATCGGCAACGTACTATGGACTTTAGGATTTGGTTGGTGGATCAGTCTTCTATTTCTAGCAGTGTCCATAATCTGTTACTTCTGTGCTTGGCGTTCTGGTAGACGTTACGGCATCCTCTGCTTTGGTCTTGCTCGATATATGCTCTATCCATTCGGTCAATACGTCGAGTTAAAACCATCTGAACGTTATGCTGATGAAGATGAGGGACTTGGGGATGAGATTCGAGAATTCGGTGACATCGAGCAATTTGCAGTACCTCCAGCACCTCTGGGGACGAATCGCAGCATTGTAGGTCGCTCGCTCAGCTCAACCTCGTTTCCCGCACAAGAGAACGAGCCACTCTTGGGCTTTGTTGGTGGTCGCACCAATACTCAAGCGATTAATCCTAAACGTCGGGCTTTCGGACGTGGCAAGTGGAGCCTGGGACGTATCGTGTTTTTCATGCTGTATTACACATTGCTGGCTCCAGTGCTACTAGCGAGTTCTGGCTTGTGTTGGCTGGCAGTCTTTCCATTGCCGATGGCCAAAGTCACTTTTGCCCTCATACATCATCTGAGATCCCATCCATTGGCGTTATCTTTTCACTGGAATATCAAGTCAAGCTTTCTTACGGGTTCTCCGGATCGTAAAGTAGTTTTGTGCACATATCGCGCCATGGGTTGGCAATACTACAAGTACACCGTGGACGGGACTGTAAGCTCTCTCCGTTCTCTGTGTAAATCACATGGCTAACTTGACAGAATATCTTCTTCATAAATCTACTCGCAGTCGTCTTCTTCACCATCTTCGATGAATATGTTCTCACGACTGTTCTTGGGCGTGAAACATGGATCACATCGGCCGCAGTTGTGTTTTCCTTCTCGCTACTTTCGATCATTCCACTTGCATACTTTATCGGGCAAGCAGTCGCCAGTATCTCGGCACAATCTTCCATCGGCATGGGCGCAGCTATCAATGCATTCTTCGGGTCGATCGTCGAGGTCTTCTTGTACTGTATTGCGCTAAGCCAAGGTAAAGGATTGCTTGTTGAGGGCAGCATTGTCGGTAGTATCTTGGCAGGCATATTACTCATGCCCGGCCTCTCTATGTTAGGTGGTGCCATGATCAGAAAAACCCTGAGGTTCAACGCCAAGTCCGCTGGTATCACTTCAACTATGATGCTTTTTGCTGTCATCGCTGCCTTTGGTCCTACACTCTTCTACCAGATATATGGCAGCTACGAATTGAAATGTAAAGGTTGTTCAAGGGACGGATCCTGCAAACGCTGCTATTTTGACCAGAACACTGCGATATCTGACCCTTTCTACCAGGAAAGCGTAAAGCCATTCACTTACATTTGCGCATTCTTGCTGGCATTGTCATATCTGGTTGGTCTGTGGTTCACTTTACGGACTCATGCTGCTTTGATTTGGAGCACCCCAGCACATGAAGAGAAGACCCACCAGACGCCCGCGGTTGGTCCGTCTGCAAACCCTTATCGTCCTCCAAGTTTATCTCAGAGCCAGGAACTGTACAATTCCCCACATACGGCGCCGAAACCGGCGTCGATTAGGAATATGTATGTCAAGAAGCTCATGCCGCATGTTGCACAAGCTCATGCGCATGGTACTAATGTGTTGGAAACTACAAAGGACATGCTCCGAAAGGTCAAGTTGCAGCATGATCCTCACACTGGAGAGACCTCTATAGAGAATTCTGATCTGTTCTATGCCAAAATTGCAGATGTCGCGCAGCAGGCCACTACAGAAGCTCTTAAGCGAGGCGAAGTGCTTCGAAGTAGGCGAAGTAGGTTGTCTGAGCATGTGCCAAGTAGACCTGGAACGCCGACGACGACAGGCGTTTCTCGTACTCCGAAGCCTGTGACCGCTACTCAGGAGCAGACTGTGGATGATGAAGAGGCACTTCCTCATGGGGGACATGATGCCCCGAATTGGTCTCGCCTCAAGAGTGTCGTCGTGCTCCTGGGAGCGACGATACTCTATGCCATCATTGCGGAAATTCTAGTGGACACAGTCGATGTCGTCCTAACCAATGTGCAGGTGGAAGAAAAGTTCTTGGGCTTTACTCTATTTGCCTTGGTTCCCAATACGACAGAGTTCATGAATGCCATTTCCTTTGCGATGAATGGCAACATTGAATTGTCTATGGAAATTGGTTCTGCTTATGCCCTGCAAGTACTGTTGCTACAGATTCCAGCATTGGTGGCTTTCAGCGCATACAAGAACTGGGGAATTGTTGATGTACCAGCATTCACCTTCTCGCTAATCTTCCCACGATGGGATCTGGTGACTGTCATCCTCTGTGTCTTTTTACTCTCACATGTCTACTCTGAGGGAAAGTCAAATTACTTCAAAGGGAGCATCTTGATCATGAGCTACATTGTCGTCACAGTCGGCTTTTGGATCATCCCGAAGCGTGAGGAAGGAAACATCATGTTTGATTTTCTCTCGTCTGACTCGATCGAGTGATATGGAGACGCATATTCTCCATGCCGATAGGGTCGTGTCTCTGTAGATTAGTGTTGAAGATGGACGATATCGAGATTGTGATTCCCCTTGCCTTTTGGTGCGCCCCAACATGAATGTCATAAAATTTGGTGATCCTCTCGATCGGAATAATCTGAATGACGGCGGAAGGAGAAGGCTTTTACGCCATGCGCCACTTTCGGAGGCTAAGCTTTGGTGAAAGGATGGGCAGATGACGTGAATGAACCACTTCTGTATTCGCGCCTACTCACAATTGACATCCCTGAACACCTAGTCATGTCTGCTTGCACAGGAAAAAAGTTATAATGCCGTTATTACTCATGTGTGTGGACGAATGATGGGATCAAGAAGCGTATGGTATCGTTTGTCGACGTATATGCAGATCTAAGCCTATATATCGTGTATCAAAAAAAGTTTCCTTCATATAAGAATAAACATTCTGTAAATTTGCATTTGCATTTTGCTGGAGGTTGAATATCTTGGGCTATCCAGTGATGGAAGTGGTACAGGAGTGAGACGGAATAGTCTTGGTCGTGAAACAGAAGAAAAAAGAGTCGTTATAGAGTTCGTTGAATAGAATTGGTCATGAGCCGAGTACGGGTGAGAATTTTTGCCGTTCTTTTGGCAAGTCTCAGACGAGGTCCTGTACGTTGTCGTGGTACCGTTCATAAGACGGAACCGGATCGTCGTCGTCGTGGTGGACTCGGACGATTGGAGGAAAGAACGACGACGAATCCGATGGACGAGGGGTCCGAAACCCTGGGAGCGAATAGTCCTCTTCGTCATCGACCAGGTAAAACCTGATCTTCTTTTCGCCCTGTCGTGCTGCGTTGGAGGCGCTCCGACGTCGAGCCAGGTCTGCTGTGAGGAGGGTGATGCGGGAGGGTCGGGAGAGTCGGAGGATGAGTTGGTAGGTGATGGCGGAGAAGCATAACGCAAGAAGGAGAAACAGGGAGAGGATGAAGAAGTGCTGAAGAGTTGTCGTCGTCGTCGTCGTCGTCGTCATTATAGTGGTAAGAGAAGGAGGATGGTGGTTCCGCATGACCGGATTTTGATGAGAACTGGAAGGGAGTCGTTTCAGTGTCTTGAGAGGCTATAGCAATGGGAAGAGAGGTAGACCTCCTCCGCCTCCTCCTCTTCCTACAAAAGGGAGAACTCGATAATGGAGAAGAAACAGTGTCGGGGATGACTCAAGAGAGGGAGATGCAACTAGCAAGGTGCTCCCTCTTGTGGTGATGAGAGGTGGAATTGCGAGCCGATGATGCAAACGTTGCCTGAAGGAAGACAGGGACACTGGGCTTCCCTTCTTTGTCGGGCTTGGCCTACGGATGGATCCGATGATGCAGAAGCCGTTTCAAAGGCGGTGGGAGAGAGAGAGTCCCCCCGTTCTGCTCTCGTCCTTTGCTCGACTCCACTCAGGAGTGGGCGAATGATGTGCTGAAATTTGAAGTGATCGCCCTTGAGATCGCTCAAGCCTCCGAAACGGTCCCGCTGCAGGATCAATCAAACGCCAGGTGCGCACGGGCAGTTCTATTTCGAGCTGCAAGGTCAGTCGGAGGACGAGCTCTGTCGCACACACGGCACTTTGTGACAAGTCGGGAATGAGGGTCGTGTCGATGAATCGATGAATTTCGAGGTCTCAAAAGGTGAGATGTGTCCGTGAAGAAAGGGGGGGAAATGAGTCCGATTCAGGACGACCCTCGTGTCTTATAATGACTCTAGCAGCAGCACTGATGAGGGCGCACACGGAAGGGCGGGAGGTGGAGAATAAGGGTTACCGAGAAACGCATCCTGCTTGACAAGAGCGGAACGAGCACGCTGCATGCTTCCAAAACGCAGGGGACCTGCTCGATTGCAGTGGGACCAAGGACTGACTCATCCCTTTGCCCAGGCCTTTGATTGGGGCAACGTGTGGTGAAGCATTGTGGCAGACGGTCGGTCGAGGTTTCGGCAGGAGCAGCAATAAGACAAACGGGAGAGATTTGCGAGTTGAGAGAGAGGATGAGAAGACAAAAGAGCTGCCTGGCTCATGGCCCAAAGAGGCTCATGTGATTCGGAGCAGACACGCCTTTTGTCCACGAATCCCTGGCGTTGACTTTTGGCGTGCCATCTGTGGCTGCTGCGGATCGCTCGGGCGTCGTTGCCTTGGCGAACAGCTTTTTGTCTTCCTGAATCCCTCCTAACCCTCCCGCTCCTTCCTCCCTAGACTCACTTGTTGCGCAACAGGAGATGCTGTCCTTGTGCTTGCAGAGTCGGAGCATTTGCTTCAGCAGTATGGTCAATCGACGGCATGGCATGAACGGTTCAAGGACTTGACGAAGGACACGCATTGGAATGCACAAGAGACGGGAGACCAAGGGTCTCTCGTCAGCTGGACGATCCCTCATTGGCTCTCAAGTCTGTCTAGACGCACGATAGGCTACTCCACAGACAACGGTGTTCTAGATGTGTATGTTGCCTAGACGTGCAAGATACATATCATGGAGCCGAAATCGAGACGCATCTGGACCGTGCGGGGAGCTCGTGGCTCCATACCGTTGGCTTCCGCAAAGCACGAGGCTCTCATCCTCCGGCCATTGGTTGAGAATGTCCTCCCAATCTCGCGCAAGGTCATCTCAATATCGTCTATCATGAGCTCTAGAAGCCTCAAAATTTGCTCATCGGGGATCAGGTGCAATCTTGAAATTTTGGATGACTCCTGATGAATTGGCTACGGCTCTTCTCTTCTCCATTCTTTTGATATGTACTAAATTTGTGCAGACTTGCACAAGACTAGTCTTTAGAAACTTTAGGCAGATGAAGCAACGACTAGGGCGTGATGTTAGTTTTTGTACATGTCCCCTCACATGGATCAAGATGACTTACACTGAACTCCCTTCTTGATGTTGCCAGCGAGATCCTTGACCTGTTGTCACGTCAGAAATGGAGGTCCTCAATGTATCGTGCATACTTACGCAAGCATCGATGAGATTCTGCTCATATTCGTTCACTTTTCCGACACCGTGAATTTCCTTCACTCCCTAGAAATCGTCAACACGAAATGCCCAAATACGAAGCAATGCTTTTACCTCTGGTCCAAGTTCAACGTTGGAGGAGAAGAATTCGCAACCCTTGTCGGCAAAGAGAGGTGATTCGACAAAGGTGCATTCGACGATTCCTGACTCTCCCTTTGCTGCTCGCAGAAGCGAGTTGGTGAATCGGGCGCCAGCGAAAGCCATCGAGAGAGTAGCCGAGCCGGAACCGTCCTTGGCCTTGACGACCTCATCACCTCCGAATTGGATTCGCTTGACAACGGCATCACGCTCGGCACCGGTAATGTCACAGCCAGCTTGCGAAAGGAGTGGCACAATGGTCACTCCAGAGTGTCCACCCAGAACAGGCACAACAGTCGTCTCTGGGGCAGTTCCCTTGATGTCCCCGATGAATTTTGAAGCTCGGACGACGTCAAGAGTGGTAACTCCAAAGAGTCTCTTTGGGTTGTATACTCCTGCTGCCTTGTAGACTTCCTTGACGATTGGTACGGTCGAGTTGACCGGGTTGGCGATAATGAGCATGTGTGCGTCTGGGCAGTGCTCAGCACATGCCTTGGCGAGATCACGGACGATGGAGGCGTTGGTGTTGAAGAGATCGTCTCTCGTCATACCAGGCTTTCGTGGAACTCCGGCAGGAATGACGACAATCTTTGCACCAGTGAGAGTCTTCTTGAGACCCTCATTGTCAGGGCCATACCCGGAGCATGAGGAGACAGTGTTGATGTGACCACAGTCAGCTGCGACACCCGGGGCTCCTCGAATGTCGTACAAAGTGAGGTCAGACACCAAGGAGTTTGTCTTCAGGAGAAGCGAAAGAGGCTGTCCGATACCACCTCCAGCACCGAGGACTGCAACCTTCAAAGATCAGCATTGTCTCAAAGACCCTTGGCTAGCACCAATGACGACAATGACTTACTTTCGAAGCATTGAATCTCGAAGTTGAGAAGGATCTGGCAAGAGAAGCCTTGGAGATGACTGGACGAAACATACTTGAGATTATCCTTGAGATTGCAAAATCGGTAGACTTAGAATAGAGTTGCGATACTCAGCACAAAAGTGAATAGACAGTGTCCGTAAGGTGTTCCGTAGTCGAAATCTCAGCTTACGATCCAGCCCGAAATGAAATCGATAAGATCATGAGAATATGCTGTTGCAGGGAGAATCACGTGTACTTATGGTGGAACCGAGGTCTTCACGTGATGGGAGAACGCGAGGCTTGCTGTCGACTGTGGGGTAAAGTCTTCTCACGTGCCACTAAAGTAAATTAGAAAGGTTGAACTGAAGGATGTCATCACAGAAAATCTCTGGACTAATAGACTGCTTTCGGTCCTGGCAGATATGTCGGACTCGGGACTTCCAAGCTATTCTTTAGGTCAGCATGATTCCTTGCAGGATGTCTCGGAGTCGAAGGCGCAGCCACCCGGCTATGGAGAAGCCAATCGTGGTAGTGGGCTTCAAGTGTCGGGAGAAACGTACGCAGAAAAGTTCACCTTGAATGCAGAGAGTGGTCATCGAGATGGCAAGATTACACATCTCACAGTCCATAGCACGGAGACGGAAAATTTGGTGCTGCTGGCGCCGGATGCACGACCAGTCTATTTCATTGACAACACGAGCGCTCTGTCCAAGACGATTGTGAGATTGGGCAATTCGACAAGTTCGCCGGTAGTCTCAATCTCCAGTATCGCAGGTCCGTTCGTCAGAGAGCTCCTGATTGATTTCGAGTCTCGCACTCGGTCAGGAACCAAGATTGCGTCCATGGCTGCGACTGGCAAATTTCATGTGGTTTGGCAATTTACCATCAAACACAAAACATATGAATGGCGTCAGAGCAAAGGCGTATGGTCTCTGACGCAGCAGGGTGCGATCGTCGCCACCTATAACATTGGAAAGGACATTGATGTGGCGGAATCCGCGATAGACCTTCTGGATATCATCATTTCAACCGTCTTCTCAATCGATCTCTATGCACGTATGTCTTCCGATCGACGCACGCGAGTGCTCAACAGTGTTGGCACTCGATCGAACAATGCGCCTCTTCTAGGCAGTAGTTTACTCTTGTGATCGGACCGTCAGGCTCGTCTTTACTTGACGAGGCAACCATCGATGAAAGCAAAAGACACATGAACAGACTGGATTCACCAGATTTCGAGGGACGCGCCTGAACAAGGAGATTCTCATGGTGAACAACATATATATTCTCTATGAATTTTCATCAGTCATAAATTTTGGGATCCTTCGAAAGACTTTCTCATCTACTGGCATGAGCCGATTGTGAGTCCTAGAGGAGGTGGGTTGTAGTCCTCGAAGAATGACAGAGTGTTGCTGTCTGTAGCAGTCAACTCGTAAGAAGTCTGACTTGATGGACAAGCAAAGGTTGCAAAGGTAGAATCGGAACCTGGTGTCAAGGTAAGGCTGTAAGCCTGTCCTCTTGCTGGTTTGGTCGCAAAAGTGTCGTCGACAGATGCCACCGAGGCTAACTCATACAAAGTGACTGCGATTGATGAGGATGAAAGAGTGTAGGATGTCGTGCCGGCCTGAGCCACGATCTCAGCATTGGTAGGGAAGAGGAAGTTCAGAGAGCACTGCCCGCCGGAGGATTGGGGATTGAAGGTGAAGATGGTGCTGTTTCCACTTCCGATGTATGCAAAGTATGATGTACCAGAGACATCGGAATTCTCATTGACGACGCTGATTGTGTTTGGGAAACTCGACGATCCGAGGGACTGATCGATGTTGGTACATGTGGCCTGGACCGAAGAAGTCGTCGTGCTCGCAACCACCGAGGGAGCAGGGACGATCTGGGCCGGTTGTGTGGCGGTAATGGTGACGATCTGGGCGGGCTGGGTTGCAGTCACAGTGCTGGTTTGTGCAGGTTGCGTTGCAGTGATGGTCACTGTTTGAGCTGACAATGTCGCTGTGGTTGTGTTTTCGATGGTCTGCGCAGGCAAGGTGGCAGTAACAGTCTGTGCTGGCAATGAAACAGTCACCGTGTTCTGGACAGTTTCAGCTGGCAAAGTAGTGGTCGAGGTCTCTGTCGAGATGATTGTCGATGCGACACAGCTGCTGGTGCTCGCAACCGGGCATGAAGGAACGTCGAGCTGGATGGGCATACAGTTGGTCACCGTGCTTCTGTCTACATTGGCAGTGTAGATGTTGTATCCAGGCAGGTCACCAGTTGCGAGACATGCGATAAAGGAAGAGTTGCTGTTGAATGCAAGAAGCCCATTGCAGACGGAGAAGCCTGTGGTGGTCGCTCCTGTATCGGGTGTGGCAGAGCATTGAAACTGGTTCTGGTTGGAGATTTCGCAGACTCGGCCGGTGGAATCGGTCACCTGACCATTCGACAGGGTAAAGTTGGTTGGCGTAGATCCAGTGAGATCACATCGGGCCTGTCCATCGGTGATTTCCGAGATGGAGCTATTCTGCACTCGGACCTGTCCGTCGGTCAATTGAGTCGATGGACATCCCGCAACCATGATCTCAAAGGGACAGTCATATGCAGTGACACATTGAGAGGATGTCTGTCGTTTGAAGGAGGGAGCAGCAGCTCCGAGGGATGCCGAAGCAAGAAGTGCAATTGCTGATCTAGAGAATTGCATAGCTTGGAATGAAAGAGATGAAGAGAATCATGGAGAGGACAAGATGACCTGACCTTATATATTCCTGACTGTCCGGACCGACAAGGACGACAGTTGGTCATCGGAGCAGCAAGGTGACGTTCTTGGCTCTCTCTCCCCGAATAGAACACAGAAGCCTGGCGTCAGAGCCAATTTAGGACGCATCAAACGACACCTCTGAGGCTGTGGGAGTGGAGCCTGCAGAAGGAAAGTGGAAATTATCCTCAAGATTTTCTCAAATGGTCGCATGATCTACATGGCACAGGACCGAATTGGCAACCAATGTTTCCCATTACCACCCGGGCTCACTCGTCATGGCAGATACAATCAGGTCTGAGGGAAGAACGGCAATAAAAACAAGAATTTCGTATTTGCTGTCAGCAGTACAATTTTTCGTGGGTCAGATGATCGTGGCTGATTGACAGACTTGACTATTGTTTCTTGTGTGTGAGTATATGAACGACTTGGCAGGAATGACACATGCTAGAGCCCCGTCTGCTTGAGATCGATCACAATTCGACCGACTACTGGAGCTGGGAACGCCAAGGGAATGACATATGGGAATCGACAGAATTTCGGGGGGCAAGCAGAGTAGTGTGGAACGGACAAGAAAACTCGCCGGGAAATTCTATTCATGGCAAATGCAATTTCCATTCCCAACTGGAGGCAAGGCCTGCGCCACTTCAATAGGGTAAGGATTCTGCCCGTGCATGAACTGAGCTCCTCGTCGTGGTATGCTCCCGTCCTTGAATTTCTCCTTTCTTGGCTGCCAAGTTGGGAAGAAAGGGAGCATATGGGATCGACTTGTCTTCCATTTGGTGTTTATCTCTGGGAGGAGAACGGACTCTAGACAAGGAGAATCTGAATAGGATCAGTGACTGGTCCGGCCCTCGATTAATAGACTCGACTATTGATGTGCCCTTTCCCACCAAAGACACTAGAGTTGTCTGGACGACGGCTCCGCTCTGCAGGGCAGTTCTCTCGCATGATTTCATCTTCTTTTTTCCATGCAGACGAATGTCATCCTTTGACGCCTCGTGATGTAATGTTGATGCTATTCCCAGAATCAATGGATGGAGTGTCACTTTCCCCTTAGGGATCAACCCTCTCGAGTGTGATCAACTGCATGAAGAGTCAACCTCCGCGAGTGGCTGATGATGATGATTGGAAAAACCCTCTTTACGTTCGTTGAGTGTCAGTCTGCCATTCAATTGACCTGCGTCGTGCTGCATGACGACCTGAACCGTGGGCATCTCGCTTGTCAAAGCGCAGAGTAAAACAGAACCCAAGGCAAGTCACGTGCAATTCTTCTCCACAGATCCTGCATTCTTTGGGTGCAGTTCGATGTGGAGATGGGATGCAGTTGTATAGAAAGATGATGTACTAGTGATACTTATTTTTCGCACTGGGTAAAGTACTGGGAGGAAGAGGGAGAGGAGTGGGAGGTATGCACCCTCGATCGCCGTATTTCCACAATCCACCAGACTTTGCCCGACTAGCTACCAACTCTCCCTCCCTGAACCAATAGTAATACCAATCCCCCCCCTGCGTTGGGATGCTGCATGGAATTCTCTCTCTTTTTGGCGATCCATGACAAGCATCTCAACCCCATGAGTGTGACGAGAATCTGATGGAGAGACTCTAGTGTCCATGGCAGATCCATCGATTTCAACAATGCCCAAGCGATGCGAGAGTTGACGAAAGCCCTGCTCTCTCAGGACTTTGGCATCGACCTGGTGCTTCCCGAGGACCGTCTATGTCCTCCCGTCCCGAACCGACTCAATTACATTCTCTGGCTAGAGGATCTCATTGGGGAGACCACAAGCACGGGCCCAGCAGCAGCAGCAGCAGCAGCAGCAGCAGAAGAGAATGACCTCGAGTCGGTCGTTGGAATCGATATTGGCACTGGAGCCTCTGCCATCTACCCGCTCCTCGGCTGCTCTTTACACCCGACCTGGACATTCTACGCACTGGAGTCAGACGAGAAATCCTTTCGTCTGGCTCTGGACAATATTGAACGGAACGGCCTCGGTGAGCGCATCACCCTCTTGAAAAACACAGAGACGTCACCATTCTTGCTCACCCAGCATGCAGTCCTGCAAGATTCAAGGGAGCCAAGGATAGCTACCTTTACCATGTGTAATCCACCCTTCTATGCAAATCGGGAAGAGATGGAGATTTCGTCCATGCTCAAAGCAGACGGACCCATGGGGACCTGTACCGCCTCACCCTCTGAACTCATCACTCCAGGTGGCGAAGTCAAGTTTACAAATATGCTTCTGGCAGAAAGTCACATTCTGCGCACCAAAATTCAATGGTACTCAACCATGTTTGGCAAATTGGAAAGTCTAAAGTTGTGCATTGCGAGCTTGAGGCAAGCGAAAATCGACAACTATGCTATCACTGAATTGATACAAGGCCACACTAAAAGATGGGCGGTCGCGTGGTCTTTTGACTCATGGCGACCACTGATGATGACTTCGAGACCGTCTTCTTTGGCATTACAAGAACTTTTGCCTTACAAGACGCAATGTCAGATCCCTCTAAATGCCAAAGACAATATCTCCTTGCTATTGGAAAATTTCTGTCGAGAGTTCTTCATCGACTGGAAATGGATTACAATAAAATCTTCAATGAGCCTGTTTATCGTGCAGAATACCTGGTCTCGGCAGGCGCGTCGGAGGATGAAGGCAGGAAACCTCAGATCCGACACATTGGGGAAGTGGAGCACCAGGATTCGTGCGGAGTATAATCCACAATCTATCAATCTGACCTGGCAATTTGGATCCGATGTGGATTTATGGAAGAGTTTCTGTGAGAAGCTGAGGCAATATCTGCGCTGAACCAGGATGTACCACAAGGAAAACGTCTCTGCTATGACATTTCATAAAGGATCGGCAAAATGGCTGGCTCGCGTCTTCTCTTGGTAGCCAAGTTTCTATGCAGTGCTAGGATGCCGCGAAGCAAGCTGCCCAGTCGATGATTGGAAGAAAAGGGAACCTTATTATTCCTGGCCGAGGAGTTTTGAGATGGGGATTTCTATGCCTCGCGTGCGGAGATAGGCGAGGAGCCTCTGTACAAGATCGACTATCTCCTCGTCACCCAAGCCCATGATGGCATAGCCCAGTAATTGACCGACGCTTTCCTTCCGTACAGCAATGAATGACTGATAATAGAGGTAGACGAAGAATCCATTGAGTATTTGGCAGTCCATGCGGTCAGTCATGCCGCCATGGCCAGGAATGCTGTCACCAAAGTCCTTGATTTTGAAAGCACGCTTGAGACCTGATGCAAAGAATCCACCGAAAGGAGCGATGAGGGACGCAAAGGTACAGAGGACCATCAGATGCAATTGTATAGGTGCGATATTGACTTGCTTCGGAATGAAGGATAGGAGAGGATGCAAGTTGAGGAAGGATGGAGGTAGATCGAATGTCCGCGTGAGGAAGACGGGATTCGGCTCGCAGTGCAGGCCCGTTATGATGTTTGCCCCGAGATCCGTGGCAGGGCAGATGAAATAGTCCATTCGCATAAAGACATTTGACACGATCGAGCCAATCACGATCGTGCAGATCCAGGCGCCCAAGAACCCTTCGACCGTTTTCTTTGGTGACAACTCCAAGAGTTTGTGCTTCCCGAAGAGTTTACCGCATACATAGGCAAAACAATCGTTCGCAATAACCAAGCTTGCAGGCACAACGAACCAATAGATCCCTTCGAGCAGGTTGTTGATGATGAAATGTGCCTGCCCAATGACCAGAATGAGGGTCATGTGGGTGAAGCTGAACTGGCTAAACTGAAACCTATATTGACCACTTTGCAAGCTACCCACGAACCAGATGAAACCTATGATATACAGCATGAAACTGATGAATCGATGGTGAGTAGCGAAAGGAAGCAGCAGGGCATCAACAAGAACGATGTGCTTAAAGTAGTAGACAACGGTTTCTCCATAGGCAAAGTACAAAGTTGTCGCCAAGAAGTACCAATTGATCGCCTTGAACCATGGAATTTGATTTTCGCGAGCAGGGACCGAGGCAATGGCAAGAATCTCATTGAAGATTGTGATCTGAACGATAGTGAGAAACATGATGATCCAGATATGTCCAGCAGCCAGAAGACCCAATAAGCCGGCAATCATGATGAAAGTCCACGTCATACGGAGAGCAGCATTACTCTTCGTCGGCTTCATAGCTTTATCGACACTCTGGATAGCATCAGATATGCTATCGCTCACAGATGTCTTCGAGACTGTCGGAGAGTGCTCCGTGCCGCTCTTCCGTTTACGCTGCGACATCTGGACTATCTGATTCGATGTCAAGGTAGTCAAACACTGTCGAGAAACTTGTGTGGTTCGGTGTCTCGTGGCAGCTTTTGCAAGTATCGTTTGTGAGCAAGGGAGAAGGCGAGCTGACTGGAGGGTAGAGAGAAGCGGACTTTGTTAGCCTCGAGAGAAGAGATCGCGCTGCGGCAGACACGAGCAGCGTCACCAGTCGAGAGACGAGTTTGATCAGTTGAGGTGAATCTTTTCGGCACGTGCCACTCTCATGCTCAGCACATGTCAGCAGAACCAGGCAGGATGCTAGAAGAAGAAGGATGACTTGCAATGAATGGCCGGCATGGGCAGCTGGGCTCTTTCTTTTATTTGTCTATGTAGCACTATAATTTTGAGATTCTATAAATTACAAGGGTGGAAGATGGGAGATGAGGATGTGTTATAGAGAATTGACCCCGTGATCAGGTATTCGGTCGTGCTTGGCCTGTGTGGAGATGCATAGATATTCTGTTGGCCAGAGCAGCGATTCGCCTTAGGCGAAGCAGTCCTGATTGGTGTTAGTGATCCTTTAATTCGTGGCCAGAGAAGTGAGACTCACATCATAAGAGTTCTTTGGGTGCTTGTTTTCGGCGTGTTGTTTCAGTGCTACCTGAACGTCGTCAGTAGATGAGCCTAATTCCGGTGGGCCGACATACAGGAGCTGATGCAACCAGCTGCATCTTACAGATCTTGCACTGCTTCTGTTCTCGAGGTGCCTATATCGCCATCAGAACATATCATGAGTCGAGATAATTGCAAGGTACCTTGACGGGCACGCCACTCTTCGTTAAAGGCGCTTTAAGTCCAGCTGCTTCCAGCCTAGCATGAAGTCAGAATTTTTGTTATTTCGGTTGTAGTGCCATATCATACTTCTTGTTCTCCCTGTTTCGCATATCCTTCTTTGATTGAGGCATGCTGGCGATATGAAGCGTTCGACGCCTAAGTTGCAATTGATGATAGTCTTGACAAGTGAGCAAGACGGTGCTTGTATCTGTGCCATTCCTGCGAACGACTTTCACTTTGACTATTTCTTGCACAAGCGAGCAGTACGAAGCCCAGCACTTCCAGCCTACGTCGCCAAGGATGAGCACGCGCCCGCGACGCAAATAAATGCATTTGCGCAACATTTGATATAGCAGCTTCTCCTTATGGATCAAGCTCGACCTCTGCAGGCTCAATTGATCGGGCTGTCACAAGATTCTTCACTCCATTGAACAAGTTTCACGAATGTATGGACTTTGATGATGACGACGATTGGGATGCCAATGCTCTCGAGACTCTCGAGGCTCAGGCTATCAATGCCTACACAGCTACGCAACAAAGGACAATGCGACACACCAGTACCCCTGCTAAGGCGCCATCAGACGATACTTCGACGAATATACTCGCGGCTGATGAAGATACGATCAGGCTTGCAAAGCTCGTCCGTGATAAGGAAGGAGAATTACTGATACTAAGATCAAATATAGCACGAACTTCTGCTGAGCACGCCACTGCTCTGGAAAAACTGAAGGATACCAACAGAACTGCAAGACAAGAATTAGAACGTCAGCTCGAACTTCAAAAATCGAGGGTCACGCAGCTAGAAACAAGTCTCACGTTTCAACTGCAGGAATTGAGGGAGGCAAAACTAGTTGCTGCACAAAGAGGTCTTCCGTCCCGAGCGACTTCTCCAAGATCTGACACTCGTCAAGCAAGCAAGATCAATGGATTTCCAGAGAAGAGTGTCTTCGAGAGATCTGATGCAAGTCTGCTGAGTCCAAGAAGTCGGAAACGAAAGAGAACAAACAAGACAGCGGATTCCAACGAAGTAGATGATTTCGATCTTGCAGAGTTAAAATTACAACGACTCGTCAATAACGGCACAAGACAACATTCTCAGCAGCATGGATCAAGCATGGACTTTGATGATCGGCCTTGTTCTCCGATCGTGGAACCTCCCACAATGGCTAGTGCGGCAAACTTTACATCGTCTGGGCCACTCCCCGAGGATGCTACTGTTCTCGCCGAGTCCCGAGGCAGTCGCACTACTCTCGAAACTCCACGTCTCGATCTGTGGGCCGTGCAGAACGCACTTCTAGGCCTGTCCACAAGTGAGGGCGAGAACTGTATAGCTCATCTGTCCCAGGTTAAGGTATCACCTCAACACGTAACATCTTTCTCCATAGGTCAAGTCTTTCTAACGACATTCCCTGAATCCTCGCAAGATCATTCGTCCATCTTTCTACGACTTCTGCAACTGCTCGCGTCACAGACCATTCATCACAGAGAGGTTGCAACGACTGTTTTGCATCTTTTGATCATGATGCACGGAGTCCTACAATGGGCCGACTCCCCAACGGTCATTGAATTCATAACATGGTCAATCAAGGATCCCTCAGACAATGTTGTACTTGTACTTCAGGAGCTGGTGTCCACGACAAGTGCCATGGAGCTATCCTCCAGTGCTTTGCAGATCATCGACACTCTTGCCATTCTTCTGGACCGTAACGTTGACGGGTGCGACAAACTCAAATCGACCATCAAGCCAACTTTCATCAAAATACTACTGAGTAATGAAGACTATATAGGCATGCGTAAGACGATGCTACGAATCATCGCCAATGTTGCCACGGAGCATGGGAGCTTCACAAATCAGCTCGAATTGTTGGACCAGGTCTCTGCGTGTCTAATCAATAGCACTATCGCGGGTCCGGAATACCGATCTACAAAGATCACTGCGGTGCAATGTCTCTATTGCATTATTCTATTCTATGAAGATGCTCTGGCACAAGCCCGCACATCTCGACATGTAATTCCTCGCCTAGTGCGAAGTATAGCGAACGAGCTAGATTGCATGTACTCAATCTTTGATACACACGAGGTCATGGTCTTGCTGAGCATGCTCATCAAACTCTATCATATCCTTCTTCATGACGACGATGTCACGAGTGAGCTCCATTGGCGGAACCCTGAGGTCAGAGCGGCTCACCTGACCTCCATGACCAGAGTGCTTTATGCAGAGGAACACGAGAATTTCGACACTGCGACACAGGATCTTGCCATGGATCTGCTGGAGATGGCGATCAGTCCGGAAGAAGGAAACGATATTTATGAAGTGATGGGAAACGTTGCTTAGATCTGAAGTTTCAATCAATGTACCAAGAGAATCAATGTATCATCAGAAACAATCCGTGTACTCGAGAGCTCGATCATGCCACCAACGACTTTCGAGGTAGTGCTGTGCGGATACGTTTAGCTTCTGGATCGATTTCGTCTGCTCCACATGATGGGCCAATGTGTTGAGTCTCATTCTGAAGAGATCACCGAACGGGATGCCGATAGAAGGTGGTCGCTGTGCTTCCAGGCAAATCAACATGAGACAAATCAAGACGCTTTGCAGAAAAATGGTTCTCAAGCTTTCTTTGTCCTTGGCGCTCGAATCATCCACAACCCTAGCCAATTTGGGATATATGGAAAGCATTTTCAGAAGATTGACCTTCTCCAGCGATATGCCAAAGGTTTCCTCGACCCCTTGGCCACGAATCAGATTCGAAGTGGTGCAGAGAGCATCTACAACAAGGGCAGGGTTGCAGTTAGCTACACTGCATAATAACCTCAAGTCGTTCATCGATCCAACGTCTTTTGTGAGAATGGCGCTCACGACTTGCGTCAGGTTTCGTGGCTCGCAGTAGTCTATGGTCTCGTCTTGTCCATTGGCATCTTGAGTAGGAACGCCCAACTCATAGAGACAGAGAGGACAGTCACACTCAAACTCTGCATGGAGCATCAACGCCGCACGTCGTTCTCGAACACTAGCCAGTGGATCGAAGCCATAGGAAACACAGATCTCTGTGCCTTTGGTGATGGAGCAATTTGCAATGAAGAATTGGACGGCCCCATAAGAAACCATGGTTGCATTCGGAACGCAAGAGTGATTGAAACGTCCAGCCCAGCCGTCGATTGTGAAGGCGTGGCCGGCTACTTTGGTGAACCGACCGAGGTAAGGTCGGCCTTGTGGCATGGTCGCCGAGTGGTCGATTGCCCAGGTATATTTCCTGATGATTTCGGTGCACATCTTTTCAACGTCGCCATCGCTGTCCGCTTTGCCAGCATAGTGGAAACCATGGAGTGTTGAAAGGAGGGATGGATCGTTGGACACTGTGATGATGAGCTTTGCAGTCATCTCGGCACGAGACAGATCTGAAAAGATGAGATCTGATGGATCATCGCTTGATGCGAGGTTGGGAACTATGATGGATGGAACGGAAGTGCACAACATTTCGCCCTTCAGGATGTCTTTGGATGCTACAACACCTTGAGATTTAGGTTCCGGTAGAGTCGCGATCTCTATAGGACCCGTATAGGGCCTATGCTGTAGACCCTCCTGTAATGTTTCTCCCTGTAATTGCTCAAAGTCATATTCTCCATGACTCTCGGCCGGCTGATCGAACCTCCTTGCTGTGGCCGCCTGTTTGTATTTCAAGACGAGTTTCTCGTGTGCAAGACAGACATCGAGTAGGTACTTGAAGTTGTCCGTCTCCAAACCAGCATATTTGCCCTCCTTGGGAGGCTCTATCTTCATCCCATACTTCCGAAGGTAGTCCAACTTCAACTGCAAAGCTTCGGTCGCCAAGTCCTGGATCCTCTTCCGTTTCATAGTAGCTGCCGGCAATTCAATACCGCTGAATACAAAGATTTACGCAAGCACAAGACGATGAAACAATTTTTACGACATATCATATGCAATGTTGGTAATGACGCAGTTTGTAGATCTGCAGAACCAGACAAACCATGAGCTGCATGTGAAACAAATATTTGTAGAAGGACCCCACATTTGCAATCATCAAACAGATTTTGTCATGCATTGTGGCGGAGCTCCACGAGTTCCACTGTTTTCATTTCGCAACGGTTGCCGTTTGCCATTCATCTCAAACATATCAAATACATCAAGCGGACGTCACTCTACTACCTCTTATCACCACTCTCGTGTGCGTCATGACGGAATATGCAGAACTGATCTCTTCGACCCACAAGTCCTTCTCGATCGAAGATGACATTGGTGCAATTTCGAGAATCAGCGAGTCATTACAGGGCGCGCGCACGGTGCGTCAAAAGCGCAGGCAGGAAAGTCGTGGTGTCTTGCAGGAACTCTCGCGGACTCTAGAGAATGCCAAGAATCAGTATGAAGCGACAAGGGGATCGATCGAAGTGGATCACGGCACGGTCATGAATGCACTCGACCGTGAAAAATTCAGCTTGGCCAAGGGAATCAACGACCTCGAGGGACAGACACATTCGCTGGAGGCGACCTTGAGACGACTACAGCACGACCTGGAGACTCTGCAGATGGATGTCACGAAGGAGCCGGATGCATTCAATCACGATGAGGCCGTTGTCTTGAAGCTCAGTGTCTATCGCGATCTCGGCATCACGCTGAAGGGCGAAGAAGGCGTCTACGACCGTGCAATCATCAGGAGCGCGGATGGGAAGGACGTGCATATGGTCAGTCTCGACAAGTCTGGTGGATCATTCTCGAATCATCTCTGGGATCTCTGCTCGTGATTGGGGATCAGAATGATTGTGCTGCAGATGACAACACTTGTAAGTAGTGGATAATATGTGTACATTTTGGAGAATGACAAAACCGTGACATTATTGAGCACAAGACAATCTAATGCTAGCGCTAGTAAATACCGGGTAGCCTTCCATCACAATCTGTGTCATGCACATTCTCTTGAGTGTCGTGTCAAGACTGGCAACACTATCATCATCCCAAGACGACTGCCAAGAGGACGATTGTAAAGATGACGATGAGAATCATCATGAGACAGAACATCCTATTGCGCGAATTTCGTTGGTAACGCTGTGCCTTGGCCAGTTCGGAGCTGGCAGTCTGAGTATTGTCAGCCACATTGTCGATATTGGCCTCAATGCTATCAATCATGTTTCCTTGCTCGGAGACGATTGTCCCCAAGTCCCGGAAGATTTCGTTGATTTCAGTGATGCCGCTCTCTATATTCCTGATCTCAGTCTCCCGCTCTTGGATGAGGCTCTCGTTGAATTCAATCTCAGCATTGTCCAGAACGCGAGGAGATTCCGTCGCTTGCAATTGTATTCTGGATGACGAGTCGTCGTCAAGGGCTGCTTCTTCAGATTCCTGAATCGCTTGTTTCGCTGTATTGATGTATGATTTCTGATGTTCTGCACTCTTGCGCTGGACGTCCTGGAATGATGCTAAAACACCCTGGAAATCGCGCTTCAACTTGTTCTTTGTGAACTTGGCTGCATCCCCGCCGACTTCGTATTCATTAAATTCATCGAGCTGTTTGATTTCATCACCACCATTCTTGATGTTCTCCCTGGTTGTCTCGAGCAGGGTGTGTAGAGCTGTTCGAGATTGCTCAGTGTCTCGCCTTGAGCTGTGGGACTGCAGCAAGCGCTGTATTTGTGTGATATTCGTCGTGATCTGAAATATGCGCCGAGAGATTACATTCGTCTGTTTGGCGAATCCAGAGGTTGACTGGTTGACAGAACTGCGAGGTTGTGATTCGAGATCGGAGAGACGATTGAACGACATCTGAAGCGGATTTCAACAACTCGACGACCACCGTATCGTTTGAAGGCCAAGTTAGTAATAGCTCAATCAGTCGTCTTCTTGTCACAGCGACTATGCGCTAGCGCTGCGTGTGCTTTGTGAACGAGTGTGGTCAACGTCGAAAGAGTCGCGGAAGGAGAAGGCGAGGGATTCCCTGATGACATGAAGGCTGAGAGCTCCACTCTGATGACATGTGAGTGTTTGAGTCTGCGTGTGGAGAGATCAGCTTCTACGACTGACATCCTCTACTTGAGACCTCGAGAGACTCCTGTTGCATATGCACAAGCAATGCAATCACATCAAAGAGAACAGCGTCTGGAGATTGCAGAAAAAGCGGACAGGCTCGATGACTACCCTTTTTCTCTAAGGTCATAGTGTGTCGTTAACGGAAGTACTCAAGCTATCACGAACAACTCTCGAGGTGTTTTTTTCATCTTTGGTTGGGCACATCAGAGCTGTCAGCTGATCCGTCTGTCTGTCAGTCGACCATAGTGGACCGGAATACCGTCTACCGGTCACTTTGCGTAATTTGCAAACATATCACTCGATAAGAGTCTGTAGCAATCGGTGATAGCCAATGGCATCGACATTGACAGCACACCCCCTCACAGATGATGAACAAATTTCTTGCGAGCAAAAGGCACTGGAACTCGAAAGAAATTGGCTCTTTGAGCAGATCCTTCCCCGTGCGTTGGTGGCTATTCGCGAAGGTCTAGAAGAGTGTTCAAATCTACTACACAATGCAAACATCACATTACCTATCTCGACGCGCGAAACAGAGAAGATCAAGGGGATAATGACTCGGCAGAGCTCTCACTTGGTCAAGGGTGATCTGCTTCTAAAATTGAACAAGCTACAATTGCGCCTGAGCATACCGAATGGAAAACAAATTCATTTGCAGCAGATAGAAGATGTCATCTCGTTGGTCCACTATTCGATCGAAAGTACCAAGCACGATTTGTTTCATGATACTGCTAAGCGGGTCATAGGAGACGTCTCGATGAATCTTAGCCAGGCACTCGATGCGCTTTCAAAATATCCGAGTAGCAATGCATTCCCTCTTGGCACTGTTGACCCTGAATCATTCCGACCAGAATTGCCAAAAAACACAGCTCTAGATATATATATACAGGATGCGTCCCTCGTATCAGAAATCCGTACACTTCAGCCGCGGATATCTGATAACTTTCTAACAAGTCTGCGTAAATCTACTCCCTCTGAGGGCGGTTTCGTGCGCTTCCAGGGTCAAGATTACAAGGTGATTGAGCACGTTCGTGTGGAGAGCCAGGACCCAGCTCTCATTGCCATCTCAGCCAAGTTGACAGCATTGAAGCACTCTGTGCAAGAGGTGCAGAGAAAATTAAGAGCTACTCAAACTACCTAGCGCGAGATGAGATTGAATTCAGTCTCATCCCCCTGAATGTTCTCGAAAGTAATTCGTCGCCAATTTTAGGCTTCTTTTCTGTCACTGTACCTCTCACGGGACATACTTCATCTCGATGGACACTGCTTTGCGTATTCTCCAGAGGAAGCAGATGTAGGCTCTCAATCAGCTGGGCTGGCTTCTAGAAGAACAGTACAGACAAGATGATGATACTCGTAGCCCATAACGCCAGCCGACGACCCCTTTCTTACAAACTTACAGCAATCACAAGTATTGATCAAGAACAAATCTCGTTCTCTGCCTTGAGAAAGCCTGAATCAGTTCAAATTTGATAGCTCTGCAGGACAGTAAAAATCAAATGTTGTCCTGCTGACTTGCATGCATTCGCAAATAGATCATGTGTGAGTCGGAATTTGAGAAGTGTTGTACCGCGTCTGATGATAGTGACCTTATTTGTGAATTTGTTCTCTGGAGGCGACTTTGCCGCCACGCAAAGAAGCCTCTTTGGCCCGGGCAACTTGACGACGGAGCGGCCCCCGAATTGCACTTGGGTTCGCGGGCGGCAAGGCTGACGATGCGGAATCCTCTACGACACACAAAGGTCCAAGGATCGAGCGAGCGCGGAGAAGGGGACACTTTTCTTGGACTCCCGGCCCATAGGAGTCATCCTCTGCAATGGGAAATAGTCAGTCAAACGAACAGTCTCAGCAGAAATCTCGGGAACGGTCGAGCAGCAATAGAGAGGTCGAACATGTCACACTTCCAAGCTCGATCAAGAAGCGCGCATCGTTGCGTCGTCCTCGACAGGTCCTGACGTCTTCGAGTCCACCACGGGGCAGGAAAGGGTCGGCAGATACTGCCAGCACGTTGGATCAGGGCGATCGATTGAGTCTTCTGGACGAACCTGGGTCTTCTGTTCCCCTTGACTCGTCACGTCGGCAGAGTATCACTTCATCTCTTCTGGATGCTGCCGAGCTCGAAAACCACGATTCCGATGCCGGAGGCAAAGAGGAGCGAATTCCAGTCACGATCAGGTGGTCGGGGTCGGGCGAAAAGGTCTACATCACTGGGACCTTCACTCAATGGCGCAAGAAGATTGAACTCAAGAGACAGGAAGGCGATAAGGAATTTTGTGCGACGATCAAGCTTGTGCCTGGTACACATCGACTAAAGTTCAACGTTGACGGCGAATGGAAGACGAATGAAAAGATGGCAGTGGCGACCGATTCGTCGGGGAATTTTGTCAACTATATCGAAGCCTCTCTCTCTGCCGACGACTTGACCCTCACTCGGGAACCAGGACATGCGAGGGACGAGGATGATTTTGCGACGAAAACACCAGCCGAAAATTGGACCAACACCATTCCGTCCTTTATGACACCCTCGGAAGAGCTTCTCAACTCGCCAGCCATGATTCCACCCTCTCTCCCTCCCCATCTCGAAAAGGTCATCCTCAACACCTCGAACGAGCGGAAAGATGACCACTCGGTTCTCCCGCATCCGAATCATGTTGTCCTCAACCACCTCGCTGCCAGTAGCATCCGGAATGGCGTTCTGGCTGTGAGTGCCAGTACACGGTATCGCAAGAAGTATGTCACGACAATCTTCCATACGAGCGCGTCCTAGTGCAATTCACGATCGTGCTCAAAGTCTCTCATATCTCGCGGCACACCACACGCTTGGTGAAGTATCTGAGCAATCATCATCTTGACATCACCATCTTGATGTCGCTCTCTCAGGCTCTCGAGTCGAGAAGGAGCTGGTCAATTGCTATTTTCAGCGTTCGGTAGATGGCAATCTTCTGTGGCAGAAATACTGCTGCCTAAGAGGCTTTAGTCCTCTTGGCATTGCCTCGAGAGGATTCCAATGGTCGTTTCCGGTCGGGCAAGTCATTGCTTTGCACTTCCCACCCGCTCACTAGGTCATGTGCCGTTTTCAGAATGGTCTTCTCCCCTAATCTTACTGCTATAGCATTCCGTAGATTGAAGGACAACTCACATTGCCGAAGCAGACCCTGGTCATGATCAATGCTCGTTGAATACTGTGCAAGCCTGTCGTTCAGGATCTGTAATATTTTGGTTCTCATGAAGAGTGTCTTTGAACCTTTGGGAACTCCCTCACCTGTATCTGCCATCTTTCTGTATGCGTCGTCCGGCATGTTCATAATCTCGACGGTGACCAAGAGCTCTTTTGGAATCTTGCCTGTGATGTCTATCTCGAAGGAGTCATCAAGAATCTCCATGTCCAGGAGCCAGTCTATCCGGTTTCGACTCTCTTCTGCCAGACAAGATGCGAGGGATGTAACAGCATCGCCTCGAATTTCCACAACATCTGCCGCATTCGGGGACTGAGTGTATCCGTAACGTCTGAGAAGATCCGAATTTGGCAACTCTCCATATGTATTGTAGATCTGATCTCCTGCAGGGATTGTTCGAGTCGATCGCATGTCCAGGGACTCTGCCTCGTAAAACAGACGAGCATTATTCCGAACAGTATCCGCATTCAACAGATCTGCCAAGGGACACATCACCTTCACATACATCTCATCCTCATCCTCCTCGTCTGAATCCATTCGCTCCTCCGCCTGGGTCTCTGGTTGGTCCTTGCCAGCAACAGGTGAATCGAAAGAGTATGCCATAATTAAGCTACCCATTCGATGAAATTGGTCCAAGCCGCACTTTTCCAAATTAAAAAGGTCAGGATATCGCTGCAAGATTGGTAGAATATTGTCCTTGTACGATTGATCGGCCTCTTCTCGACCTATCTTTTCTGGCAAGGTAGATGCTTGCAGTTCGGATAATTCGTGATCTTGCCAAAACATTGGAGTAGAGAAAGACGTGGGCAAAATAGACAGATATGGGGCCCAGGCACTAGACATTTGAGAATTCTCATACAGCATAGCGAGGATGAGTAGATTCCAGTCACCCAGTTCTTCGACCTCGACAGTGTTGAGCTTCGATGACAATGAAGATGTCTCCCAGGACAACAAGATATTTCGCGGGATAGAAAAGAGCAGCTCATCTGTTTCTATGTCTGCTGTCGCTCGCAGTCCTCTGCCACTGTTCTCTTCGGTATAATCGTGGAGTTCAACCTTGTTGGAGACGAATGTGTTCGGATGCGATGTCAGCCAAGACATGAATGCTTCATTTGCGTCCTCGAATGCGGCATCATTCATTATCACGGAGGACAGCAACTGCAGCAGGTGAAATTCTTCAAAAGTCTAGACAGTGCTATGCAATTCGGCGCTCGAATGACAATCTGGTCTCGAATGTAACAGCCTGTTGTCAGCACTTCAGCAAAAACTCTTTTGGTATTTTAACCTTTGTAGACAAAAGTCAAAACTTCGAACACAGTCACGTGCTATTCGTCACGATTCACGGAAAGGCCGCTTGTATGATGTCGTTGTCCAGTTACTCCATATTCGAGCATAAGTCCAGAACGCGACTGCTTTGCAAGAGCCGTGTTCAAAGATGGCCCCTGCGTTGTTGCGGTATCTCTTGATCTCAGCAGCGATAGTCGGTCTCGTTCTGGCAAATCAGGCCATCAATCAACCTGCTAGCGCAGGAGACTTCCTTCCTCCTGTGACCAAGGCCCAGGACGTCTTGGGCAATCCTCACTCCTATGCGGATGCTGATCTTGTGGGTACGCCAAAATGGAATCAGGCGACCTCTCTAGGTCTTGCAGTATGGCGGTTCCTGATGTTCACTCTGACTGCAAGCAAATTTGTCCTTCGTCCGCTATTCTTCGTTCTGCACATCTTGTATGCAATACTTCGACCGATCACTCTTCTCGTGCAGCTCATCTATCACATTACGATTGGTATTCCTCTGAGCATGATTCACAAGATATCACGAATGCTCTACCCTGCCTATTTATTCCTAGGGAGTGCTGCCCTTACTGGACTGTTGATTGGATTGTCTTTGGCAATATTTTCTCGTCTGCTACAAGTGATTATGCCCTCCACCAAGCATGAAGATTCCCTACCACTGCCAGCATTCGATACTACAGCCTCTCATGGTCTTACGCCAAAGGATGGGCTCGACAAAGGTCGACCGTTTGCAAGCCCCATCAAACGTTCACCACCATCAACAAGAACCATCATGTCATCCCAACCATCACTCCAGACTCCTACCATTTATGAGGAATCTGAGAGGGAAGCCAGCTCCCTTGACGAGGCAGATTATGACACGAGCTCAGATCATGAAAGAAGCCCTACGAAGAGCTCTGCAGATTACTGGAATTACAAGGCACATGGGTCTGAGGGTACTAGACGTCGAAGGCAGTGAACATGCACAGAGTTGACTCTCCCTCCATGTCAAATTGGACTTCCTGTCTCATTCTTGCACGCTATTTCTGTCTGTGGTGAAGTAAAGTACATCATGTGTACAAGCTAATTCACCAGTCACAATGTTGCGTCATCGTGATCTGTACCACTTCACCGAAAGGACTCTAGAAGACTTGGGTGGACTGATCTCGATGTTTATTTCGAAACCATTTGAAAGACGAGGCCGAATTCAAGCATGAGCGAGTACTTCTAGAACTGCAGAAGATTAGGGTTTGTTGTGGTTGGCCAGCAGTATTTGCTCGACAGGTCTCAAAGGTTGAAAATTGGCACACTATACACCTATCACGCCTGTATGCAATAGAACTGAGTCCTTTTTGAGGTCAATTGAGGTCAGGAATTAGCTAATCTATGGTCCTTGTATATATAAATTCTGTATCAGTCACCAATTCTCGTTCATGATCTTCCTGAGAGTATGATCTGAAGCAGTCTACTCTACCAAGCTTGAACGCATCCCACATGGATTTGTAGGAGCGCCGTGGAATATTCGAAATGCTTCGATTCGCGGATGCTTCCAGAACAAACCTTAAATGATCTGCACGTGTCCAGTGCTCAGGAAGTTCTGCCTAGCGGAATATCAACCCCGTCAGGCCTCCACTTTCGCCCATCGACCTGTCCAGTCCACCGGTTGCATATCCAAAGTGACAATCATTGCTCGAAAGCACGACACAACAAGCGTTTAGCATATACGTTGGGATTTGCCACAAACGAAAACACTACAGACAGATCGGATTTCGAGAACTAAAACTTCAAGGAAAGCGAAATCTTGTGGAGCCAACATAGAACTTCAATTTTTACCTCGAGATGCCTAGCAATGATGCATACTATACCACACTCGGAGTCAGCAAGACCGCTGATGAGACGGAGATCAAGAAAGCCTACAGGAAATTAGCGCTCAAATACCATCCAGATCGTAACAAGGATCCTGGAGCAGAAGCACAATTCAAGAAAGTGTCGGAAGCTTTCGAAGTCCTATCAGACAAAGAAAAGCGAAAGATATATGACCAATATGGCGAAGATGGCCTGAAAGGAGGAGGTGCACCTCCAGGAGGTGCTGGCGGGTTCCCAGGAGGATTCCCAGGCGGCGCTGGAGGGGGAATGCCTGGTGGATTCTCTGGCTTCTCCACTGGTGGCATGCCCTCAGGATCCTCCTTCAAGTTCTCGGCTTCAGATCCGAACGACATCTTCAGCGCCTTCTTTGGTGGAGCTGATCCATTTGCCTCCATGGGAGGAGGAGGAGCCTCCGGCGGTGGAGGTGGATTTGGTGGTATGGGAGGAATGCCTAGCGGCTTTGGTGGTGGTATGGGAGGTATGGGTTCCAGCACACGTCCCCGACAACAATCAGCCGAGCCGGAAGTCATCACTAGACCGTTGCCACTGTCTTTGGACGACTTGTACACAGGAACGACCAAGAAGCTCAAAATCACAAGAAAGTTGATCGATGGCGCCTCTGGTGGGAGTTCCACTATATCTGCCGACAAGATACTGGAGCTCAAGATCAAGCCAGGGTATCGAGCAGGGACCAAGATCACCTTTGAGAATGCTGGAGATGAGAAGCGGGATGGCACGACCCAGACCATACAGTTCATGATTGAGGAGAAGCCGCATTCCGCCTACACGAGAGAAGGAGATCACCTCAGGCATGTGCTCCATCTGACCCTCCTCGAGGCTCTCACTGGGTATGAAAAGACCGTCCAGACGATAGATGGCAAGACACTTCGAATCAGTGGTTCCCAGCCAGCGCAGAATGGTCAGACTCAACGATTTCCTGGCCAGGGCATGCCCAACTCCAAAACAGGGGTGCGAGGTGATTTCATCGTGGAGATCAAGGTCGTCATGCCAACAAGTCTCACCTCTCAGCAGAAGGCCGAGTTGAGGCGGATTCTGGCATGAGTCGAAGGGGAGTTGTGATGAATTTTGAGCGAGAATTTGGCGATAGATGTGTAACATAGCTAATGACATAGAAGATTATGTGAACTCACTGGAAATCTTGCCGTGCTGCTATGCTTGCTGTGTATGAGTTGAACGGAGGGTAGATCTGCTGAGTCTGTGCTGCGTGGGAGAGCCGAAAGGCACTGAAACGCGGGCCTCGCGAATCCTCTTGGGCACGAGCACGCGCGCGAAGGCCCAAAGGAGACCAAGCCAAGTCTGAATTGATCAACCGCGCCGTTGATGTTCGACCAAAACGTCAAAAGTCTCTCCTCCACACGCAGCATCACAACACTCGCAAACACACTCATCCCTGCTGACAAGTCGCTCTGCTGCCTTTAGTCTGGCCTCTGAGATCGTCGCAGTACCTGACGCAGCCGTCCTTGGTAATTGGCTTGAGAAGGCGATCTCGATTGTCATAGCGGACAGGGAAATCGTGCAACAGTTCTGGTCGTGCGACGTAAAGCAAAACAGCCATGTCGCAGATGGCTGCTGTCGAGCTGCTCGACATCATGCAAGGAAGTGGTACGGGATCGAGCCTGTATAATTGTCTTGACTCATTCGGTAGAATCTTCCCTCAAGATAGATGCATTACATACGATGAAGCAGTCAATCAAGAAGGAATCGATAGAGGTATGTAGACATGTCCTAGGGATCCCATTCTCCCTCGAACGAACGACTGACAATCAAGGTACCGGCTGTCAAACCTCTCTTCCAATCTCTCAAGCTAGGACTGACCAGTGCGAATTCACAAGTGAGCGGACAAGCATTGACCACGACTCACGGAGCCTTGCGGCGCCTCGACATACAAGATCCCAGCCTGCTCAAAACCGCTCTACCTTTAATTCTAACACTTTTGATTGATCGGTTCGGAGACCCGGTGGATAAGATTGCACAACTTGCACGCGACTGTCTATCTATTGCATGGAGAAGCGCTGCAGTCGAAGTTGAGGGTTCAATAAAGTCCATCGGTTTCACACATCGCATTGCCAGAGTACGTGAGAATAGTGTGCGATGGACAGCCAAGATGGCTCTCGAGAAGAATCCAAAGATGGCATTTAGGAGCTTCTCCAGTCTGCTGATAGCTGCTCTGGAAGACGCAGACGCCTCGGTACGCGATGCCAGTAAGCAGGTCATTGTGGATCTATACCTGACTGTCCCTCCACATGCCCGTGCCGATCTCAGACGTGAGATGAACATGCAAAATATTCGAAAATCAACGATGCAACATATTCTGCAGCAGCTCGAAATCCCTGATGGGCCGGAAATCAACCTCGGAAAGAGTACTGGTAGTCTCAACGAGGATGCACATTCCAGGTCGACCAAGAGAATTGTTTCTACGAGCTCACATAACGAAGGCTCGATAGCTGGCAGTATTGCCTCTACATATCTCGGAAGTCTACCAGGTTCCGAGATGGAAGTGATGGAGGCAGTCAATATTCATTCGGCTCGAGATTTGGAGCATGAGATGAATGCAATGATGCCGTGTTTCGAAGGTCGTGAATCAGAAAGGAACTGGCTGAATCGGGAGAAGAATATCAATCGCTTACGTGCCATTCTTCGTGGCAATTCCCTCAAGGAGCACAATGCCGTGCTCATCACTGGGATAAAGACACTTCTGGAAGGCATCATCAAGGGCATGACATCACTTCGCACCTCACTTTGTCTGATCGGACTGCAATTTGCCAAGGATCTCTGTATCATCCTTGGGCCTGGCGCAGATCAATTTGTGGAACAACTTCTGGCTACCTTGATGAAACTGACGGGAGCCACGAAGAAGATCCAGGCACAAGCTGCCAACATGACGATCAATGTTCTTCTGGCGAGTGTCTCATATCATTCTCGTCTACTACAGCATATTTCATTTGCTGTGCAGGACAAGAACGTTGCACCGCGACTCTATGCAACATCATGGCTCAAAGTACTGCTAGACACTCATCTCAATTCGAAATCGCAGATCGAGCATTCCGGTATCGACATTTTGGACCGCAGCATACGCAAGGGCCTTGCAGATGCTAATCCCGGAGTGCGTGATGGAATGAGATCTACCTATTGGAAATATGCTGCCGTCTGGCCCGAAAAAGCGTCGTCTATTTTGCAGTCACTGGATGGAACTGCGAAGAAGCAATTGGAGAAAGCAAATCCTGTGTCAGAGGTGACATCAGACAACGAACGTGTCTCAGAGACTCGACCGACCCACACTCGAACGGCAAGCTCGAATCGTCCCCCGATCAAGACGCTGGTTCAGATGGAGAGAGCTCGAGCTGCTCTCCCATCGATAGACTCAATCTCCTTACCACGTCCGGCAAACACCACCAATGGGACGATAGATCAGCGGCCGGAATTGAAGCACTCTAGTCTTTCCTCTGGGCCCCAAAGACAAGGTCTAGGAGGTGCTGTGCGACCTGTGCCGCAAGTTCGTAAGTCCTCGGCATCGCGGCAAGATGACCCACTCCGAAGCTCAGTCAAGTCTGTTTCCTCCAACAATGCGGCTGGCAACCCACCCTCCAATAATTCGCCCTCAAGAGTCGAAACAGCCTTTTCTCCTCGAAGGAGGAAGCCTATCACTGAGCAACTCGAAAGTGAGAATTGGCGGATACGAGTTGAAGGCGTGATAACACTTGCCTGTCTTTTGGCCAACAAAGAGCCACCAAACACAGATGGCCAGAAAATCGTTCTACCCAGTTCAGACACACTTGCGCCGTTACTCCGCAAGTTGATGGCGGATTCTCAGGCAGAAGTTGTTGACCATCTTATGGCTCCTGAGGTCATTGCAGAAATCGCCAAGATCATTGAATGGGAGGCCATTCTTCCACGAGTGCTTCTGTTGTCCGAAACAGATCAATCGGAGACTGGACATGACGTGAAGAGCGACTGTCTTCCTGCAGTGAAGGCCATGTTCGATGACCATGCTGCCGTACAGCAATGTCTCGATACTCTAGCACTTCTGAAAGTGGCTGGGCATTTAGTGAAGCCAATCAAGCCAAACTTTAGGTTCACGACCGCTCAGAAGCGACCGATCATCAAGGCCGTGCTTCTCTGGCTCATAGAGCTAATTGAGAAACATCAAGAAGCAGTGGACAAGGGTGAGAAGGGTAATCCAGCCTTCTACGAGAATACCGAATACCGTTTGGTCATGAATCGCACCATGTCTATGATGACAAATATCCAACCATCATCGATCAATTACAGTCCTTTGGCTACTTTCTTGAAAGCACTTCGAAAGTCCGATGTCGTCACCTTTGATAAGAACCTGAGCACTTTCGAAAGACCGGTCATCTCAGCCTTGAAGAAAGCCTGGGGCGAGAAACCGGTGGAGGAGGAAGAAGTGATAGATGAACCGGTAGCAGATGTCGAAAGCGTTCTGGGCCTGCGACCCCCGGTCGAAGCACAGAAGCTCGAACGCATCGATTCGCAATCTACTGACAGTTCTCCTGCACGGTCCAACTCAAGTCCAAGCACTCCGAGACATCCCGTTGCTGCCGAGGTATCTCTCTGTGATTCAAGCTCACCTCGCGTGAATGACGACGAGAATCTGACCATGATACCATCTCAAATTCCCTTTGCACCAAAGACTCCTGCAGGATTTCGACAAGCATTGCACATGGTAGACTCGCCGTGGTCAAATGACGGCAGCCCGCTACCAAAAGAGGACAAATCATTGCTCACACCACGGGACAAGTCAGAGGCCCATGAGAATCCAGAATGGCCCTTTTCAGCTCCCACGACCGTGCTTCCTGAAACTTCTCCAACTGGTTCCAAAAAGTTCTCTGGTCCTGACCACTGGTTCCGAAAGCAGATGAAAGCGCAAGCTCTAAATACGCCTCTGCCTCGGGCATTCGAAGAAAAATGTAAACTTTTGCATACCTGTATATCTCGCCTCGGTCAACGGCATTTGGACTCTTTGGGCTTCCGCAAGCTCATCAAGATTGCCCGAGAACATCCAACACCAGCATCGTTGAGCGATGGAGAATTAGATACAGCGGTCGATGTCTGGGACTCTGGTACGACGTTTGATGCCATGATGGACTCCTTGCTGAAATATCTTGCTTCTGATTCAGGCGCTCAATCAGCAGAACTCAAGATTCAAGGTGTACTACTTCTCAAGACCACTATGAGAAGTCAGCCACAGTACTTTGCAGGACATGAGGATCAGGCCATTCAGACCTTGATATCTCTACGCTCCCTGACAGATTCGCAGATGCTCTCCTCAGGTCTGGACGAATTCATCCCAGAACTCATAATAGCTGTCGAGCCTACGAAAGCTACGCTATCTGTGCTACAATGTCTTCAGTCCTATGTTTCCGAGAGTGAACCATCTTGGCAAGCTGAGAGGTTACCGTCACTTCTTCTCGCGCTTTCCTCTCTTGCCATATCCGTCGCATCACTCACGGTCCCACAACTGGAGGGTTTCGCGCAAGCTCTTGCGCAGCTTGTTGTCAAGGCGATGAATGACGAATTCGATGCCCCAAATATCGAGGTAGCAGAGGTTCGCCGAAGTACTGTCAATTTATGCATGTCAATGTACTCGGTCATTGGGGACACTCGAGTGGTTCTTGGACTACTGCGGAATCTCAAGCCGAATCAGCAAAACCTTCTCACATACTATTTTGCAAACAGGGAACAGCACTAGCTGCGTACACAATCTCTCCTGAGCTTTTCGATTGGACCCTATTTGGCGTTCTACATGTAAATATGACACCAGTAATGACTCTCGCAACACATTTAGCGCATAGCGGGAAGCCCTAGACGTTTTCCTGCAGATAGTACATTTGAACTCAATGTGGTTCCTCCTATTCATTGACCAATCATATAAAAGATGCGTGTGCCACGATACGTCTAGTATCTTCATGCTTGTCTTGTGCTGACCTTCTTTGCACTTGAATAAGCTAGCTCTTCCTCCCAGGTGCACGATATCAACACGTGCTTGGCTTTTTGTGGTTGCCAGGTTTCGCGTCCGAATGGCCTTCTGATATTGTTGTGATGCTTCGGCATGAGTAGCTTGCACATCATCACTCTACAGCACACCCGAGACAGACATCTTCTACAAATTTGATCTTGCTCATTGCATCATCGAACCACATTCTGGTCTAACGGCTCGTTGTCTCGCGTCTGATTGGTGTCCGGAATAGGCTTAAGGAACCCATCATTCACCAGACGACATGAGTCTGCAAGGCTGCGTGTCCTCACTGACTGCTTCCTGTCATGTCCTGGACTCTTCCCTGGCGAATTTGGAATCCGGCATCCATGATTTCCCGAGACTGATTCAGGTCTTGCAAAACACGCGTCACTTTGAGCTCTTGCCTGAATCGGATGTGCTTGCTGCCCAACGGGATCTCTATGGTGAGATTGGCCCACAGAGGGACGAGTTGTTGAGGAGGGCGGAGAAGGGCTTGCAGGCGCTCGAGAGGCGGGAGTATAGTCTGAGGTCGAAGAAGGAGTTGCAGGACGTCAGGTTACAGCAGAAGCCGAATCATGCGAGATCCGTCATGAATACGGATCCGGCTGCCACGATGACAAATGCAGGAGCAGCAGAGATGGGGGAGGATGCGGGAAACGCAGAGAGGACGGAGAGGTTGAGGTTGTTGAGGAGTAAGAAGGATCGTCTGGCCTATACACTCAAGAGAATGCAGATGGAGGAGCAAGGCAGGAAGACGAGGATGAGTTTGGCGCCGGGAGCGTTTGAGGGACTCTCGCGGCCATGAAATCATCAGATGTAAGAACCACGATGGTTGGCATGCGGAGACTGTGTGTATATACTTGTGAATTGACTCATTCGATGGCAATCAGGAAACTACAATGACATGTTGCATGGCAACGAAGGGTAGTGATTGATCAGAAGAAAGGTGTTTGGATGCTCGAATATGATGCCTATGGACTCGTAGAGCTTGCGCAACGAGCATCGTTATTCGCATCGAAGGCTATCCATGATGATGAGCAATGACAAGTATTCATCCAAGACCCATGACTCTCGGTTCCTGATGAGCATCCAAACATGATATGTACATTGTCCTCTCAATTATGTTCCTGCAAGGTCGAGTTCTCCCGCAGTGCTTTCGACCACTATAAACAGATGAGAAAGAGTCAAAATTAGGGACATTGCGCCTGAAAATGCCTACCATCATGCTAGGAATCCACCTTGTCGGCTGTTTGTCTCTCGTCTCGAGGTTCGCAGAGACTGACCAGACCCAGGCGGTGATGCCGACGACGCCGAGGGCTACGACTGTCGTGTTGGATGCCCAGTTCTTCGGTCGGGACCACCAACCACCGGCGGGCGACCAGATGTGTTTATTGTCTAGAGAAGTGTCAGATCTTGTAGAAATGGCTCGATCGAAAAGATTACAAGCAAAGCGACCACCTCCGCCCATCTCGACAAATGCTGATGCGTAGCAGTTGTCTACTGTATGTCCGTCTTCTCAAGCAGAGACAGAACCGCAGACGGACGGGAGCGAGAGAGACAGAGACGATCCCCCCTCGTCGTAAGGAGATTCTCCATCCTCAGACTGGGTATCGAGGTGGAGCTCCCCACAAAAGATTGGACGAGTTTAGCGTAACTTTTGTCTGTTTCGTGCACAACTGCATCATCCAAGACAGTAATCCTTGCTCCTGTCTCTGGACTAATACAGCATCCTCCTCGTCCTTGGAAATCTCTCCTTTTAAGAGTACCGCGAAAGTCACACCGACAGCAGACAAAGACCTTTATCTTGCGGCAAAAAAGGAGGTATCGAATTTGCCTGCTCAGCTTCCATCTTTCTCGTTGTCCATTGCCAGTGCGCAAAAAAGGATTGGCTGAATGCTTCCCAGACCGTCCGTGGTCTCGACCCTTCATGCTCGACTGAACCTCCCTTCCTCCTTCTCACATAGCACGCTGCAGCGATGTCTCGTGGACAAGACGGTGTCGCCCGAGGTGAACAATGCGAGTCTGGCAGTCCATGGGAACCATCTCCTGGGATACTACATCACGAGTCACATCATGACGAGGTATCCTCGATTGCCATTCGCCGTGATCAAGAATGCCTTAGTCTCCTATGCCGGATGGAAAACCCTTGCGAGTATCGGTCGAGGATGGGGTGTCGAGGGCATCACGACGAAGAATCTCGAGATGGCTGCATTGGGACAGGCTAGTCAGGATCCCAAGGAGGAAAAGGAAACGGGATCGGGGACGAGCCAGGTGTCGTCTGCCTTGCTACAAGTCTCCCGAGTGCCCAAGGGCCAGACAAAGTCGAAGAGCACTACCAAGTCGTCATCGTCATCGTCGTCGACGACGACGACGACACCTGCTGAAGGTGAACCAGGCAGTGTGCAGTACTTGGATCGAGCATACGCAGAATTCGTCCAGGCAGTGGTCGCCGGAGTCGCCATCCACGCAGGCCCTACTCACGTCCGCGAATTCATCCAAAACCATTTCCTCTCTCGAGACCTGGATCTCGCCCGGACCTTCCGAGTCCTCCACCCACAACGGGAGATTTCAACGCTCTGTGCAAGAGAGAACCTCGAGCGTCCAGTCACGCGTCTGATTGCGGAAACTGGTCGACGGACAAATTCCCCAATCTTCATCGTCGGCATCTTCTCCGGCTGGGACAAGTTGGGTGAAGGTCAAGCAAGCAGTTTGAAAGAGGCGGAACACCTTGCTCAAAGTAATGCCATGAAGGCATGGTATCTCCTGGAAGACAAGACTGCGACCTTTGGGCCACTCACACTCGAGGGAGATGTTGCTGATTTTAAACCTGCCATGGTGGACACGGGGGATATCATTGTCTGAGCCCTTATGGCATACAGCCATCCATCGTTCATTCGGCAACCTGTAGTTGGGGAGAATCCGTGCAACCGGCCAAGAATTACATAACCTGCATATCTATATACACCTCATAAAATGTCATCCGTTCCGGATTTTGCATTCGCATTTTACCCTGCTTTACGATCTTTCCAGATCCAGCTCAAACCTCCATGATACCATCTTCTTCATCCTCCTCCTCCTCCTCCGCCGAGTCGGCTTGCAAGCCTTCCTGAACCTTGATCGGATCGAGGTCTTCAATATCGGGATCATCATCGCGCATGAGAATGTTGACGAGTTTATCGCAGCACTCGCCAATTTCTTCATCCTCACCAAATTGCAGATGAAGTTGTCGTACGATCGGATAGGTCTGTCTCCTCCTGAGATGATCTCTACCATGTCTAGTCGAGCAAAGGAGCAAGAGTGCGTCGAGAAGAATAGTGATCGTGAACGGATCCTTCTCACGCTCCTTGTCTGTGAACTGAAGAGATTCAAAGATACCGTCCAGCTCATCGTCCTTGAAATCTTCATCAGGGCCTACGAGAGGAGCCTGAAGAAATTCGAGAAGATTGAGACCAGATTCGTCGAGCAAAAGAGGGTGCTTCGAGGTGTCAAAACAGCAGTTCTTGATAACACTGGCGATCCCTGTACGCCGAAGCTGAGAAGGGATATCAGTCTGTACAATGAGTTTCTGGAGGGGTATCAGATCATCGTATTCCTGTTTGTTCAAGAAGTAGTCCCGCCCTTCTTTAAATCGCGTGAGGTCTGAAAAGAGATTGGTAAGAAAATCGTAATTGGCATACTGATTGTACTTTTTCGAGTGACCTTGAACATAGACGTCTAAGAGCTGGTTCATGGCCAATGTGTCGCGGATGTTTTCCACAGGTGTCTTTCGGTATGTCAACAGAGATTTGATTGAGTCTGATTTTGCGAGATTCGCAAGCAGCATACAAGCAAGATCTGCAAGACCATGCGTCGGATTGATGATGATGCATAGGAGCATGTTGATGAACATATCATCGACCAGTTTCGCTCGAATTAGAGGATCCTGACTAAGGTTGATCAAGATTGTCAGCGAATCATGAGCTGTTTTCTAAGATAAAAGGTCAGATTCTTGCTTCATAGCTCCATTGACAGTGGCCCTTACCGGTTCATCCAAGGTGAGGATGCGAAGATCTGTGATGGGACGGAAGCCATCTGACTTGAATATCGATATTCGTGGATGACCACGCGTCGAGTATGGCACAAGCTCTTGCCTGAAATATCAGTCACAAATGAAAGGACATTGCATCGGGTACACACGCAGCTACAGCTCTCACTTGCGGATTCTTGTCTCGCAAAAAGCCCACGAGTTCCGTGAGGGGATCTACATTCACCATTTCTGGTGCACTTCACGTCAGAATCAAAATTGATGCTGCTCGTGATGGCCGTGGTGAGAGAATTGCACCAGGGCACGTAGAAGCAATACTCTCTCTCCCTAGTATGAATGAAAGTGCTGCCTATGGAAGCATCTCTGATCAAGAAAAAGTTTGGAGATCACAGCGAAATTTATCTCGGGATATCCGATCGCATGTATCCCTCGCCGAGCACAAGCCAGACGGGACCTCCTCACTAGACCTTGTTAAGGACGCTGGAACATGCATTGACAATGGAGAGCTGTACATCTCTCATATAGTAAATTGTAGAGGCTCTTCAGCTCTCTGTGTCTCTGCCTGCAGCGTGGCCCGTGAGTGAAGAGCGAGGAATTCATCCGCCGATGCAAGAGAAGCTGGCCCACATGCTAAGAACGACTCAGCCTCTCCGATCCGACCCGCTTTTGATCAGGCGTTGGTGAATCACTCGATCAATCCACCACTCGACGCTCGCCTGTGCTCAGTAGGAAGGTATGCTTACCCAAAATCATTGCAGCCAGCTCCACTAAGCGCTGGAAAGTGGCCCATTTATCTTTTCCAATCTCAGATCCTTCTACTATCCCACAACAAGGACCTTGACATTTCTGCCCGGCTTGCCGACTTCAGGGGATCCGAGTGGCAACCTCTACATACGTTCGGGGAACTTGGACGCACAAGAGTGTTTACACAACTGTTTAGAGTGGTCAATTTGCGTCTCACTTTGCGTGGCCGTGCACAATCGCGACAAGCAGTCAAATATCGAAGTCCGAAATCACAGTGAGCATACATTTAGAGACCTCACTGACAAAGGATCATGCATCGATTTGTATATGCTTCGACCAAGGCCGCAAGACCTCTCTGCCGAGGTCCGATCGCTCGTCGAAACTATGCATCGGGACTGTTCGATACATCTCAGGGATTTCGCAACAGGCACATCGGACCACAGCCATTCGAAGAGGCTGCCATGCTAAAGGTTGTCGGACACGATAATATTCGTGACTTTGTAAAGTCGACCATTCCACCCTCGATTTTGACGAATCGTAATCTAGACATACCTCATGGTCCCATCTCAGAGGTGCAATTACTGGCAAGGCTACAGAAAATGGTAAAGAAGAACAAGGTACTCAAGTCTTACATAGGACAGGGATACTACAACACGCATACACCGAAAGTGGTCCTCAGAAATGTGCTTGAAAATCCAGCCTGGTACACATCTTACACCCCTTATCAACCAGAGATCTCACAAGGTCGACTCCAGTCACTCTTCAACTTTCAGACGATGGTTGCCGACCTCACGAAGTTGCCGATGACGAATGCCAGTCTTCTCGATGAAGGTACTGCTGCTGCTGAGGGCATGATTATGACCTTTGCCGCCGCTCGTCAGAAGAAGAAGACTTTCTTTGTCGATCAACTGTGCCATCCACAGACAATCGCATGTATTCAGTCCAGGGCCACAGGCTTTGGAATCAATGTCGTCGTCGGCACTGCCAATGAACAAAATCTGGCTGCCAAGAAGGACGACATTTTTGGTGTCCTCGTGCAATATCCTGCCACAGATGGCTCAATCACGGACTACACGTCCTTTGCGAAATTTGTGCATGATATGAAAGCTCAGATTGTCGTTGCTACCGATCTGCTCGCACTCACCCTTCTGAAGCCGCCGGGTGAATGGGGGGCCGATATTGTCGTTGGAAATTCGCAGCGCTTCGGTGTCCCGCTTGGCTTTGGAGGTCCACATGCTGCCTTCTTTGCTTGTGCAGACGAGCATAAGAGGCGGATGCCAGGACGAATCGTTGGATTGAGTGTCGATCGCAATGGCGATCGCGCCTATCGTCTTGCCTTACAGACACGAGAACAACACATCCGTCGTGAGAAGGCGACCTCGAACATCTGTACTGCTCAAGCTCTCCTAGCGAACATGGCCGCCATGTTTGGCTGCTTCCATGGGCCCGAGGGACTCAAAAAAATTGCCGAACGCGTGCTGAGCATGACTGCCATACTCGCTGCGGGTTTGGAGAAGAGCGGCCACAAGGTCGTCAATAAGAACTTCTTCGATACACTGACCATCCAGGTCGGCAATGCTGATGAGCTTGTGGCACGAGCGCTTGCTGCCGGCATCAACCTTCGCAAGGTAGATGACCACACGCTTGCACTTGCTCTCGATGAGACTGTTGAGGAGGCAGAGATTAACGAACTCTTCGAGGTCTTCGGCATTCAAGAGTCCACGGCGTCCTTGGCCGAGAGTCTGGACATATCTTCAGAAACTCCTTACCGCTTGTCTCCTGACCTACAGAGAAAATCCAGATACATGCAACACTCCGCATTCTTGGATCACCGTAGCGAGACTGAGATGCTACGTTACATCTTTGAGTTGCAATCTCGCGACTTGTCTCTGACACACTCAATGATCGCCCTGGGCTCTTGTACCATGAAGCTCAATGCGACCACCCAGATGATTCCCATCTCGTGGCCGGAGCTCAATTCAATTCATCCCTTCGCTCCGCGTGAACAAGCCCTTGGTTATCACGAGTTGCTCACCGAGCTTGAGGATGATCTGGCCCAAATAACTGGATTCGATAACGTCTCCCTGCAGCCAAATTCCGGAGCCCAGGGCGAGTATACAGGTCTCAGGGTGATTCGTGCATATCTCGAGTCTATCGGCCAAGGGAAGAGAAATATATGCCTCATACCCGTGTCAGCCCACGGCACAAATCCAGCATCGGCAACCATGGCAGGACTTAAAGTTGTGCCTGTCAAGTGTGACATCAAAGGCAATCTCGACATGGAAGATCTGATTGGCAAGTGCGAGAAGTACAAAGATACGCTAGCAGCATTCATGGTTACCTATCCCTCGACCTTTGGCGTATTTGAGCCAGAGGTGAAAAAGGCTTTAGAAGTGATACACGAGCATGGGGGCCAAGTCTATATGGATGGCGCGAACCTCAATGCTCAGGTCGGACTCTGCTCTCCTGGAGAAATTGGCGCAGATGTGTGCCACTTGAATCTTCACAAGACTTTCTGCATTCCTCATGGAGGTGGTGGTCCAGGTATGGGTCCCATCGGAGTCAAATCGCATCTCGCACCTTTCCTCCCTGCCCATCCCTTGTACAAGGTCGGGGGCGAGCAAGGTATACTACCAGTCTCCGCGGCACCTTATGGTAGCGCTTCCATTCTCCCAATTTCATGGGCATATATCAAATTGCTTGGTGGGGAAGGCCTCACACATGCGACGCGACTGGCACTACTGAATGCGAACTATATGGCTCAAAAGTTAGCACCGCATTACAAATTGCTTTACACGAACGAAAATGGAAAGTGTGCCCACGAATTCATTCTTGACACAAAGGATCTCAAGGCCTCAGCTGGGATAGAAGTCATTGACATTGCCAAGCGGCTCCAAGATTACGGCTTCCATGCTCCTACCATGAGTTGGCCTGTACAAACTGGCCTAATGATCGAGCCTACAGAATCAGAGTCTGTTGCCGAGATGGACAGGTTCTGTGATGCCATGATATCAATCAGGAAAGAGATCGCCGAGATTGAATCTGGTGCGCAAGATAAGCAAAACAACCTGCTTAAGAACTCTCCACATCCGCTAAAGGATGTGTTGAAGGGTAAGTGGGACCGACCTTATTCGGCTGAGCGCGCGGCTTTCCCACTCCCGTATCTATGGAAGAACAAATTTTGGCCAAGCGTCGGACGTCTGGATGATCAATTTGGTGACCTTAACTTGTGCACTTGCGATGCCTCAGCACTCGAAGAGAATGATCTGGAAAGGACCCGCCCAGAACAGGGCCCATAGGTCTCAGAACAGCCTGATATCATGCAGTAGTCGAACATTACAGGGGCTTGGCTCTTTTCCAGCAGGACTTTCGTTCCCCTCATAGAGGCCCTATTTCCGACGCACCTCCTTTAACTGAGCAGCGGATCACCACAATACCGCAGCGTATTTACCAGCATCTAGTTGCATGATTCAACATCTCATAAGCATAAGCGACACATAATAGAACAAGATTTCCATTTTCATGTATCATAGATGTCGTTCCTTTTGACGACTCTTTCATAATTCAAGTATTTTCAACTCGTCCATATTGCCGACTCTGTTCTTTGTTTGGACACATCCGACTCGCGTCGAAGAGCCGGCCATCTGAGACCAGCTGCAACAGAAAGTCAAATCAGCCACAATTGATGGGGCGTCTAAGAAGATCCGGGTACAACAAATTCGACCATCTGAAAACCAGATTTGGCTTGTGCAGTTCCTAAACACCTTTCACTTGATTATTCTGAAGGAAGAATTGTCATGAATAATGACCCAGATGTGGATGCCATGGCCAATTCTCCCATCGCTGAGGCAGACGACGATCCGGAATACAGGCAAATGACCGTCATCGAAGGTGGTCCTTCAGGCGGTCTGTTCCTGCCGGATGACGAGACAGACGACGAAATGCTGGAACGGGCTCGAAGGGAGGCAGATGTTATAATGACAGAGGCAGACGACGAGTCAGAGAGTCAAGCGCAAAGGCAGCTCATGCAAGATACCGACCCGGAGACTTCAGAGGACGAGTCCGAGTCTGAGGAAGATGGAGAAGACCCAATTGTCAAGTCTTATGACATCTTTGCGACGAAGCGACTTGGCGAGCATCTCTACTACTTTCAGTACCCTATACGTCCTCCCAATCGACCATATGATAACCAGGAACGCCCAATAGAAGCTCGCATGAAGCCGCACTGCGGAAATTTTGAGCTCGAAATTCCAATCACCGAATCGGCTTATTATGACCAGCAAAGAGCTACGCAGTGGACAGAAGAGTCGCTCCGGAAGCAGACCATCGGCGGCTCGATCTCAGCAGGACGACATTATCTCGTGGGGCTCTTTCGAGATGACGAATTGCATGTGACGCCGCTCAAGGGAGTGATTCAGCTTCGACCGAATTTCAAGTACATTGATGTTCACGATCGGGAGGAGAAGGATGCCAAGAAAGCCGAAGCTATGGCAGAGAAGGGCCAGAGAGCGCCAAAGGCTGTTCAGGTCTCTGCCAAATCCTCGGACGCAGTGCCTGATCTGAGCACTACCTCGCTGATTCGTGCGGCCGAGGAGGAGAATTGGACGAAGCTGCAGTGGCGAGACGCGCAGCACAAAGACTCTCAGAATGTCTTCAACCATCTGATCACGAACAAGAAGAACATCTTGTGCGAATCGTTGACGGACAAGACAACATATCTGGACATGTTGAGCACGGTGCATGATGCTGCAAAGCCTGTCCTCAGATCTGTAGCCATTAAAAAGGAGGCATGAGAGCGCCATAATACACACAAGACACGAAAGAGAAAGAGGGTGGTGGGGGAGCATCCGGTACGGTAGCGAGCATTGTCAATTGAAGCAGTTGTAGGATTGAATATGCACTGCAAGAGCGAGCAGACATCTTGAATGTGAGCATGAGCCTGTCCAAGTGCGGTGCCTACAGCTCTCACAAAAGTTCTGAGGCACAGCACTGAACTAATTTTCCCCCTAAGAGTGGGTCGCTTCTCGGCTGCCGATTGGTCTGCCATTGATTTGATGTTCGTCTCTGCCATGAAGTGCAACACAAAACAACTTCTGGACAATCGTGACAGCCCTCGACCCTCTGCAGTCCACGCTTCTCGTGCTGTGGTTGCAAACCGTTCTTCAGAGACGCACGTTATTCTCGGAGGTTATTGAGTCACTGCAGGCATAACGGGATTCTAAAGCGTCGCGGAGTTATCCTGGCGTGTCCATGTCCACACCTGGTGGTGGGAACGAGACTGGACAGATGGATGACTTTAGCCGCCCTCAATCGACTCTACCTGATGCTCAACACGGTGGAACGCCTAATGCCGAAGGTGTATCAACGAGCGAAATGCACGACGCCGAAGCACTGGAGGTCAAAAAGTTGGTCGAGGAATATGGTCACATGAACTTACACTATCTGGCGCCTGTCGTTCGTGCCGAAGAGAGTAGTACACAGGCGGACCGTTTCAGATCACTTTTTGGTCATCAGTGGCTCGCGAAAGCTTGTGGTAAGGACTAATTGATTCAACACGACAGGATTGTGTAGACTAATCTTTGAAACAGAGGCACTTCCCGACGTTGCCGTGCCTAGAAACACAATTTATGCAGCGTATGTCGACCTCTGTGCGAAGGAACGATTGAAGGCTCTGACTTCGGCCGCATTTGGGAGGTGCGTCAAGATGGTCTATCCTGGCGTATCGACAAGACGACTGGGAGTGCGCGGGGAGTCGAAATATCATTATTGTGGCATCAGGTTGATTGGAGACGAGACTGGGCTGAGGACGGCCAACCAAGTCTCAGTCAGACGAGAAAAGCAGAGGGAGAAGGAAAATCGAAGGAAGCCTGCACTTTCCGCTGCTCTACAGGATATCTTCAATGCTTCGAAGGGCAAACACATACCAGGCAAATGGATGCAGGACCTTCAAAGAGACGTCGCCTCTCAACCTGTCGTACCCATCAAGCCAATCTCCTCTGTTGACTTCTCTGGTTTGCAGAAGCCCACATCGAGACTTGTCTTCCTCACACCAGAAGTGCAAGGAGAACTTTACGATCCCGCTCCCTTTGAGCTACCACAAATTTACGACTATCTACCTGACGATGCAGATGCAGATGTGCAAGAGAGTCTGGTGCAATCATATTACATGCATTGCATCGATCTGATAGAGGCTGTCGCATCGATGAAAATCCGGCATTTCGTGTCTCTCAATCAGTCATTTTATCATTCCCTTTCTCCAGAAGTACAACAGCTACTCTCTACTCCATCTCTAGCCATTTGGGTACAGAAAGCTGATCTAGGCACATATCAGCAGATAACTAAGCTCCTGACTCCCTTGTGTCATCAGGTAATCCCCCCGGAAATCTTCCTGACACTTCGCAACTTGTCAGCAACGCTGCTGCCAAACATACACCAGTCGCTGGCAAGCTATGCATCGCATCTCTTGCAAGCGAAGCTCATACCTGCTGGGCAATTTGCTAGTCTACTCGCGCGTCTCCTGAGAGTGAATGAAACAGCACATGCAGCTGCTCGTTTCCTTACCAATTCAGCGGATCGAGAACTCATGCGAATGGATTGGATAAGATTTGTGGACCCCAAGGCCATCGCGCATCGAGAATTGAGTTGTGGGGAGGAAGAGGTCGTCGTCATCCTCGATGAGATTCTAAATCTGTTGGGTCCATCAAAAAGCAACAAGGGTACCAGCATGGTTCAAGGGTCTCCGACACCTGTGACGAATGGCGACAGATCCGAGATGCTCAATGGCAATGCAAACAGTCCCCTGGAAAGTTCTACGGAGAATCAGACAAAGACTGGGACCGAGCCTGTGCTTGATCTTTGGACGAATTTCCTCTCTTCTCTACCTCAAAGATTTCCTAATATTGAGCCGCGTCTCTTCCTCTTGTGCATGGGTGCCGTCGAATCTAGTGTTTTAAGGGACGTCACCGTCGCTGGCGGAGAGGGTTTTGGTGCACTCTGGGTCGTTCGTTGCTGGGTGGACGAGATGATGCGATTCCTATGCGAAAGCGGAGGGTTTCTGCTTGAGCAGGTCTATGATCAATTCGACGATGATGAGGATGATGCCGATCTTGATTTTGGCTTTGGTATCAATAATTCCGGTACTGCTCCTGAGTTTGGTGGAGAATTTCTCTTTGGTGGAGGGCAAGTTGAACCTCTGCTCTCCGGTCAACAAGAACTTGGGAATGGCTGGGGTATTGGCTTGGGTCAGTGAGTGATTTCACATTCGAAGAAATCGATATTCACGGATTTGTGTCGTTCCTGGTGCCTCGCATAATTCTGTATGTGAGCAGCGCAAACGAGCCTGAGCGGTTAGGCAAGCACAAGCAATATAGAAGTCTAACATGATTTTACAGTCTGGGATTCATGACGCCTTGCGAACCAAACTAGCTTCCTTCGGTAGGCAGTCTCTCTCCGTCCGCACATGATGCCATACCGCCACAGCCATGCAGGAAGGTTATAGGCTGACCTGCTCGTCTGCTCGTCTTGTGAGATGCTTGAGCACAAGCAGTCTCAAAATCTGAGCCTCTGTGCTCAACAGGCGTCTGCAAAAGAGTCTGTGAAGTTGTTTAGTCTCCGCAGTATATAGTTCTCACCCTATGCGAACGACTTGTCGTTACGCTCAAAAAGGCATCTTCCTAAGCTAGTATATAGATGCATCTAGTATTTGTATATATATATCCATTCACTTTGCTAAACGGGAGCAAGGACCACTATGTCATCAAAGCACTTCTTCCTTGCTGCTTCTCTTACATGATTTTGCCTTGCCACTTGACAAACTCTTGTTCTGACGTTCATCGACACGTGCATGTCAAGCCATGATTTCTCCTCGATGACTTAATCATGGAGAAGCTAAATTATAAGATCATCCTTACCACTTTTGATACAACAAAAAGCAGAGCAAAAATATGTCGATGTCGTTGAGAATAGCGAGACAGTCTCTGAGATCGATACGATGCCTTTCATCGACTTCTGCTCTGCTGGCAAGACAGGCGCCGTCGCAGGATCCAGCTGGCGTTTTCCACAAGAATGACTTTACCGCACAGGATCCCTACCCCCTCCATGGCCGAACGAATCCGAAGACGATGGTGGACGAAGGGAGTGTGGCGATGGGCGAGGATCTGGTGCCTCATGCCCCGATCGATCGAAGCCACGAGGCAATCGAGACGAAACGGGCTCGGTTGCTCTGGCAGTCTCGGAAACGGGGCATCCTGGAGACCGATTTGTTGTTGAGTACGTTTGCGGCGCGACAGTTGGAGTCGATGGACATGGAGCAGTTGATTCTCTATGATCAGATGTTGGATGAGCCGGACTGGGAGATCTACTACTATGCCACGGCAAAGAAACAACCGCCGGAAAAGTTCAGGGGGACACAGTTGATGGCCGATTTGGTGCAACATGTCAAGAATGAGGAGAAGGAGACGAGGAGCATGCCCAGTCTGAAGGATCAGAGTGCCAATGTCAGAGCCGACAGGGCGACGGACGGCATTCGCACGAAGCAAGGGAAATCGTCCGACAGCTCATCTGCTGGCAAGCCCACGACAGAGTCGCAGCAGGACAGTCCTGACGGTGCCGACACGCAGAAGAAGGAGAAGAAGAAGAAGAACCAGGAGGAGTTGAAGGAAAAAGTCAACTCGGAGGACAGAGATCCTGCCATCATTGCCTCATGAGCAAATGATAGATGTGCAAAATTCATGACATTATGAAAACACAAGCAAGACTTTCTCTCATGATGCTTCACCTCTGGAGATGAAATTTCCAATTGCCTTCGCTAGCTTGTGTACAACTCTATATTGTCTTTCTTGTGATGCGTGGTGAGATCCCTGATTACAGCATCTTGCTCATGTAGGGACCATCGAGGACATAGCCCAATTTGGCATAATATCTTCTGACGCCCACTCCGCTGATGACTGCAATCTTCTCACTGCCGTGCTCTTCCCTCGCAATCCGCTCCGCTTCCTCCATCAAGAGTGTTCCGAATCCTTGATGCTGGAACTTCTTGGGGTCTCGAGAGTGCAGTGGGACGACGGATCCGTAGACGTGGAGTTCCCGAACGACGCTCGATGGTTGGGCAGTGAGTTCCGGTCGAAAGGTCTTTTCCGAGCACTTTCGGAGCCGGAGGAGGCCGACCAGGATGTCCTGCTTCGGGTCCTCGTAGGAGAGAAAAGTCTCCCAACCTCCGTTGGCGGTATAGTCTCGGCGGATGAGCTCGATCTGGTCCGGTCTCACTTTGTGATGGACTTCTTGGATGCCGACCTCCCGTGTCCTCACATCTCGACACTGGAATCCGAAATCCTTCATCCGCTGTAATGCCAATTCTCGCAGATTTCCATTCTCCACACCACTCGAGACGAGTGGCATAGGAATGTCCCGTTGTACGCGGTAGATTCGGGTCCAGGGTGGTACGAGAGCCAAAATCCGAGCCACTAGATCGACCAACACATTCGGCGTGTAGTTCTTGTACCGACCCGTCCTCCATAATTCATAGAGACCTGTGCCGCGAATGACGAGTGTCGGATACAATTTGAGACCATCTGTTCGAAAGGCAGGATTCTCGAAATATTCCATGAATTGAAACAAGTCTCGCTCGAGGCCGACGTTGGGTAGATCGGGCATCATGTGGCTGACAATCTTGTATCCGGCATCCTTGCTGATTTGAAACGTCTCACAGACGGCTTTCACCGTGTGACCGCGATTTGTGTCGCGAGCGACATCTTCATAGACGGATTGAACACCAATCTCGAGACGTGTGCAGCCATAACGCAGCATACTGCTGAGATGTTGATCCAGACAATAATCCGGTCGTGTCTCGATCGTGATGCCGACACATTTCGTCAAGCTTTGCTCTGAGAGGGAGACAGCCTCATCGACGTCGTTCGTAGAGTGACCAGAGAGCGCATTGTGGAGATGGGAGATGAATGTATCTCGATATGATTCAGGCAGACTCATGAATGTGCCGCCCATGATGATGTACTCGACCTTGTCTACCGTGTGGCCGAGACCTCGAAGCTGCTCGACACGACCTCGAGCCTGCTCATAGGGATCGTAACGAGCACGAATGGCACGCATACTCGTCGGTTCGTAACCAGTATAGGACTGTGTCGAGTATTCGAAATCAGAATCCGGGCCGCCAGGACAGTAGACACAAATGTTCCCGGTCATTGCAATGTGTGGGCATCGATGCGGCTTACACATGACCGCAACGACTGCAATACCAGAGGCAGTCCGTACCGGCTTCGCCTTCAGCATCGGAACGAGATACTTACGATACTGATCGGGTATGGCTGCGATGATGTCCATGAGTCGTGGCTGTGAAGATAATCTGTATTTCTTGGACGCCCTGACCTTGACCCCATTGAGATTGATGTTTTCAATCTTTCCTGCTTCATACGATCCGATCAATTCCTGAGCTATCTCTCCACAAGCCTTCATGAGTCGCTCATGATGCGAGCCAGAAGGTGCGACTGCCTGCACCATCTGAAATTTGTTGAAAGGTACACACGTCTCCTGTCGATCCTGATTCTGACAGAGGCCAGAAATGCTGTGCTATGAAATTGTCTCGATAGTTCTCCAATGCTTCGCAGTTGTAATTGATTCCTCAAGCACCCTTCCAGGTATAATGCAGAGAACGAATGGCAGCCTGTGTGAGCCGGATACAAAGTGTCCCAGAAATTATTGTGGCACAAGGCTGTCGTGTGGAGGGGAGCTCTTGCTGAGGTCAAGCAAAACTTGTCGCACTCAGAATTGAAAGCATAGCAAGTGAAGAGTACATGGAATGGTTTGCATCATTGTTGCTTCACTCTCGAGGTACTCATTTCCATAGCTGGGCGCAAGCATGCAAAGGTTTATGATGCTTGACAACAAGTTTGCTATTTTAAATGGTGATTATATGTACACTGATGACACACACGGAGTCCTCCGCATCCATCTTTATGTTTCTTTTGCCTCCTTCTTGGCCTTCTTGGCCGCCTTTCGAGCCTTGCGCTCTTCCTTCGTCTCCTCAGTTCCGTCCTCTGTCTTGCGCTTCTTTGACTTCTTCTCAGCCGAGGCTGCTTCGTCGTTCGTAGCTTCAACATGTGACTGAGCGCTAGCTGGATCTGTGATTGTTTGTGGTGTTGGATTGCTGGTTGCTGGAATCTCTGTTACAATAGGGGTGACTTCACCAGCAGCCGCACCATAGTCCTTGTAATTGGTCTTCCAGTCCGCAGGCGTGTTCTCGTTCGTTCGACCGAATTTGTCGAGTTTACCTTCGGCTTTCAGGCCCTTCTTCTTCATGCTCTGGGGTCCCAATCCCCATCTACGAGGATAGAGATCTCTCTCCATGATGACACGCTTAATCTTGGCAACGACACCGTGATCACAAGTACTCAATTCGACAGTGCTCATTTGTGCGATACCGAGAGCAATGGCTTCCCCTTTGGTGGTCATGAGGACAACCTCCTCATTCATTTCGATTCCGGCTTCATATCGGAGGAGACCAGGGATCATAAGCTTAGCTCCATAACAGACAGCATTCACAGCACTGTCCTTGACAACAACTCTCTTGTAACCAGTCAAGAGAGATTCGAGAGGACGAATGACACGTCTGAGGTATGATTCGTCTTTTGTGTTGTCGTATTGCCACTGTGCATCAAGCACATCGTGCATGGTTACCACGTTGTCGTTCTCGCTCAAGGCACCGGAACGGACACGTCGCAATTCCTGCATGTGAGCACCAACTCCAAGCAAGAGACCGAGATGCACACAGAGCGTTCGAATGTAGGTACCGGCTTCGCAACTGACCCAGAATACAGCCAGATTGCGCTCATCATCAAACTCCAACAATTTGGATTCGTGGATTGTTCGGATTCGAAGTTGTCGCTTGACAGCCGAGATCAGAGGAGGCCGTTGGAACAAAGCACCTGTCAAGGTCTCGAGAGCCCAGGCCAATTTTTTCTCCGAGCCAATCTTGTCGTGCAACCTGAGTACAGCTACATATTCTTTTCCTGCTCCTTGTTGAGATTTGACAAGTCGAGTTGCCCGATCAATACAGACAATCAGACAACCTGTCACTTTCGGATCCAATGTTCCACTGTGGCCAGTCTTTTCACATCGCAGGATTTTCTTGACCCAGGCAACGACCTCGTGAGAAGATGGATTCGATGGCTTGTCTAGGTTGATGACTCCAGATGCAACATACTCCTTCAAAGGTCTCTTCAGGGGCGAATATCCGCATGGAATTGGGGTGAAGTGCCCGGTACGAGTGAGCAACTTCTCGTAGTTTCTAAGCAGCAGAGGCCATGTCGAAGTATCGAGAGATGGGGTCGAATCTTGGGATTGGATCTTGTAGTCTGTTGACTCCTGTGTCTTTCTACATGAATATCAGTAAACGTTCGACACAACAGGATCCAAGACTGCTTACACAAGAGACATCTGAGCAGCACAATGCAGACTATGATCTGTGACTCTGCAGCAATGAACCGGACGATTCAGAAGGGATACCTACAATTCTGCTGCTCATCACCGCCGATTCAGAAGGACGGAAAATTCGAAAATCCACAAGCAGGCGTGCGGCTACAAATTTCCTTGGGATTGCCCCCACCGCTATAGTAAAAGTCTTCTTTGGGAAATGTCTCCCGCTCCCTCTCCAGGGCGCTGCTCGTTGCGACCTGTAATGTAGACTGCGCAGCACTACGCAATTCAGGACTACGGACTGTTCTCTTCTTGATAACGAGACAGGACATGAGTGCAACACTTCAAGATCCGTGTCAGTCCTCTTGTTGGTCGCTTCAGTAAATTCCGGGTTCGTGCCTAGCGATAATACACAGAGTCAGGATCTCTCTCACCGCGGAGAGTCCTGGGGCGAAGGCAGAGGCGTAGTGCTTGAGATCTTCACGGCTTTCCACTGTAGTTTCGAGAGCCGGACGTACTTTTGACCGAGAGAATCCCGCGACTAATGTATGGCTCTCCAATCAATGTTTCAAGTCCTCCAACTCGGGCTAGCGTTTCCTCGAGACATCGTCGGGATTCGAGAGTGCCTCTGTTAGAACGCCACCTGTCCGATTATGGTGAGATGGCGAGCGACTCTATCTTTGATGGTCCAATAAGCGAAAGCGTTCCGACGTCCCAGACGGGATTTGCACACCGTGCAAGCTTCTCACATCATCTAAACGACAGAACAGACAGTAATGCTAGTGAAGGACTGTTGTCCATCAGGTTCTTTCGCTCTGAATACGATGACGAGCGGGACGAAGACGCCATGTCATTGATGACTGACGGTGAGAATGAGGAAGCTATCGACGACCTCGAATCACTTGCCGATACAGCATCTGTGGCTTCCTCCAGACGACCCTCTTCGCGGCGAAGCTCATCCGGATTTTCTCGACGTTCTCTGTTGAGAAGAACTTCCCAAGAGTCCAACACATCTGGCATACGAGGCCCTACTTCCAGGACTTCCCAAAAGGTCTACCTGCAAGAGGAAGACCTCTTCTTGGTTATAGCAGGATTCCGCACGAGCGTTCCCAAGCTGATGTTGTACTATATGATATGCGTCCTTACTGGTGGTATCGGATATCTGATCTTCAGATGGCTTCCGCGTTGGAATATCAGGTTCACTGGTGTGCAATGCCCGCTGACGGAATGTGACTGGGTAGTGATCGAGAATCAATGGCACGATGTCAGTGTACATGAGATCGTTCAGAAACCATACGGAGCATATTTGAGCGGTATCTTTGAAGTCGGCAGGTCTACAAATGAGTATTCCGAGGAGGAAGATCCGATGTTAGAAGACATTCGGTACCTCGATTATAGATATGTTCGTTTCCTTTGGAATCCAGCTAATCATCGTTTCGTCCTCTACAACAATTACAAAGATCCCACATGGCGTGGTACCGCAAGAAAATGTAGAGAAGGACTCGAGGAGGATTCGAAGCAGCGCAAACTGGCATTGTTCGGCTACAACCTCATTGACATAGCAGAGAAGACAATACCGCAATTGCTGATCGATGAGGCACTACATCCATTTTATGTTTTCCAGATTGCTAGTATCATACTATGGAGCTGCGATGAGTACTACTACTACGCGATCTGTATCTTTGTCATTTCCCTGGCGTCCATTGCTTCAACAGTGCTCGAGACAAAAGACACCATGAAGAGACTTCGTGAGATGGCTAGGTTCTCTTGCGATATACGTGTGCTCCGGAATGGCTATTGGCAAATCACCGAGTCAGCTGATCTTGTGCCCGGGGATATCTTCGAAATTTCTGATCCTGCAATTAATGTTCTCCCTTGTGATGCTCTACTGATGTCGGGAGAGTGCGTCGTCAACGAGTCCATGCTTACCGGAGAATCTGTCCCTGTTGCAAAATTCGAAGCGAATGACAAAGCATTGCATCGTCTGGCAAACTCGACTGTAACAATTTCTCCGGAACTCGGTCGACACTATCTATTTGCAGGAACCAAGCTCATTCAGGTAAAAAAGCCTTCAGTCAAAGCCAGTGAAGAGGAAATCGCGCTCGCGATGGTGACTCGTACCGGTTTCAATACCACGAAGGGAGCTTTGGTCAGAAGTATGCTGTTTCCCAAACCAGCTGGATTCAAATTCTACAGGGACAGTTTTCGGTTCATTGGTGTCATGGGAATTATTGCAATGTGCGGATTTGTACTTTCAGCCATCAACTTTGTCAAGTTGGGCATGAATTGGAGCTTGATCCTCATCCGTGCCTTGGATCTCATCACAATCGTCGTTCCCCCGGCTCTTCCAGCAACATTGACAATTGGTACGAACTTTGCCATCGGTCGTTTGCGAAAGAAACAAATCTTCTGCATATCGCCCAACAGAGTGAACGTTGCTGGGAAGATCGATGTGATGTGTTTCGACAAGACTGGCACGCTGACTGAAGATGGACTGGATGTCCTTGGAATCAGGGCTATCAACACTGCTGGATTCACTGATCTTTTGGAAGAAAGTCGGTCATTGGCTGAGACTAGCTCATCAGACCCGGCTTTGTCGATATTGCACGTCATGGCAACATGCCATTCTTTGCGTCTCATCGACGGCGAGTTGCTCGGAGATCCCCTAGACGATAAAATGTTCCGGTTCACCGGATGGACTTATGAGGAAGGAGGACGAAAGACGACAAACTCAGTGCCTTCCAAAAAATTGGATCACGGAAACAGCGCCAAAGCCTCTATGAACAAAGTCAGCCCACCTACAGTTCGGGGAATCATCAACACATCTGTTGGCAAGCAAGTTGAGCTTGGAATCATCAAGCAATTTGACTTTGTTTCGCAACTTCGAAGAATGAGTGTCATTGCAAAGGAAGCTGATGCAGATACCATGGAAGTGTTTCTCAAAGGTGCTCCCGAGGTCATGACAGACGTCTGCCTTCCTGAGTCGTTTCCCGCGAATTACGACGAAATCCTTGGCTCTTATACTCACCGGGGTTATCGTGTCATCGCTTGCGCCGGAAAAGTAATGTCTGGCATGTCTTCGAATAAAGTTCAAAAAATGAAGCGGGAAGAAGCCGAGAAAGATCTGCAATTTTTGGGATTCATCGTCTTCGAAAACAAATTGAAGTCGACAACGACACAGGCTATGGTACAATTAAATGAAGCTCGGATTCGCAGTGTCATGTGTACTGGAGACAATGTCCTGACAGCAATCAGTGTGGCTCGTGAATGTCAACTCCTCAGCGATACTGCCTACACGTTTGTACCACGTTTTCTCGAAGACGGTGGCCCGACCAATCCGTTACAGTCGATAGCTTGGGAGAATATGGAGGATCCAGCCCTGACACTTGACAATGTCTCCTTGAAGCCTCAATTGGGTCAGAGTGAGATTCGAATGGATTCGCCATATGACAAGCACGGCATCTCCGACTACTGTCTCGCCGTCACTGGAGAGGTATTCCGGTGGATGGTAGACTTTGCACCAAAGGAGAGTCTCGATAGGATGTTGGTCAAGGGAAGTGTGTTTGCCAGGATGTCCCCAGACGAAAAAGCTGAATTGGTCGAAAAATTGCAAAGCATTGACTATTGTGTTGGTTTCTGTGGCGATGGCGCCAATGACTGTGGAGCCCTTAAGGCAGCTGATGTAGGTATCTCGCTCTCGGAAGCAGAAGCCTCGGTGGCAGCACCCTTCACAAGTCGATCTTTTGAGATCTCATGTGTCATCCAGATCATCAGAGACGGCAGGGCCGCCCTGGTAACGAGTTTCAGTTGTTTCAAATACATGGCTCTCTATTCTGCTATACAATTCACGACGGTCAGTTTGCTGTACAGGACAGCTTCCAATCTAGGCGACTTTCAGTTCTTGTTGATCGATCTGGCACTGATCCTGCCTATAGCAGTCTTCATGGGCCGTGCTGAACCATACAAGAAGTTGGCTGTCAAGAGGCCCACGGCAAACCTTGTTTCGAAAAAGATACTGGGTTCGCTTCTTGGTCACATCATGATCATTGTTCTACTTCAATCGCTAATTTATGTCTTGGTACAGGAACAGTCATGGTATATTCCACCCGTCATTCACAAGGATGAGCCGAATATTGAAAATTCCGACAATACGGTACTCTTCTTACTTTCACTCTTCCAATACTCCTTTATCGCCATCATTCTCAGTGTGGGCCCACCTTATAGACAACCCATGTACAAGAACACGCTCTTCATGATCACCATCATCCTAGTCACCATCTTCACCATCTACACCACACTCATACCGGCCGATTGGATCTCCTCTACCCTCCAACTGACCTACCTCACCTGGAATTTCAAGGCCGTCATCTTAGGCTTGGCTGTGGCTGACATTTTCCTGGCATGGGTTGGTGAAACCTTTGTCTTCACTTCGGTCGTTCGTGCTCTCTCGCATACCAGAAAACAAGTCCTTGGAAGTACAGGCAAGGTGCGAAAACAGTTTAAGCAAATTTCTGATGAGATGCGATTTTAACTTCGACCTTTATAGACATTCTAGCGAGCATTTATTGTTTCATGTACAGTATATCTATTTCATACTCATCCACCAGATTTCCTCAATATCACTCCCCTCGATCTTTTGCACCTAATTGAGCTTCTCGCTCAAAGAAGCGTTTGAAATCTTCCTTTTCTGGAGAATATCGTCAGCAATTTGAGACCTTGGCTCGCGATCTTTCGACTTACGCATGTCGGAACGGACTTGTAGATCGGCAGAGAGGAGTTCGCGTCTGATGCTCACGAGGGTGGGGAAGGACTTGACTGCAAACCGCATGAGATGGGGAGACATCTCGACCTCGTCGCTCTTGATCTCGACGTAATCCAACCTGCCCTCGACCTCCTGCAGGGCCTCGAGGATGATGGGATTCTGGGTCGCGCAGGTCGAACACCAGGGGGCTGAAAAGTTGAGGATCAGGGGCACATTTTTGACGGAGGTGAGGGCGAGGTAGGGCTGGAGTTCAGAGTTGTAGCGGCACTGCGCGTAGATTCGGTGTCTGGTCGGAGTCCCACTGAACAGGGACCGGAGATAGTTCATCAGAAAAGAGTCGCGAAACAGGATGAGTGATCTTCGCAAATGTGTCGAGCCTTCCAGCGCTTTTCAGTAAGAGTGAAGAAGTGGCTGACCCAAGACGAGATGTAACATGATACAAGGACCTCTCGAGGATGGATGAGTAGTTTAGGATCCTGCATGTTGCGGAGCTCAGATGTCCGTTTCTTGCGTCTTTTTGAGTTCATTCGCCACAGTTGAGCGGGAAGTACCTCGCACAAACAGACTCCCGGGGAGATTTTCTGCCAGCACGACAGTTTCTGGTGACTAATATTCGAAAGAAGCCGACGCAGCTCTTTTGGTAGAGGTGCTAGACAGTTGTCAATCTTGCAAGAGTCGGAATTTGTTCATGCTTCCGGTGAGCTTGATTCTACTCGTCTTGGAAGCTAGCCACGTCCAATGTTCCAAGAGAGGACAACCGCCACAGACGGGATTGAAGGGAATCAATTTACGTACGGTAGATGTGCTTCATCTCGACAAGTCACGACTGACGCATGGTCGGAACCCGGTGCCACAACTCTCGAATCTTGGCGGTTCCGCAGCTGGTCTATTTGAAATCTCATCCATGATTTGCACGAACATGGATGCCGAGACACAGGCCGAGTATGCAGAGACGGAACTCAATTGGAAATGCTCGGCTGATCTGCCTCTCGAATTCACCCTCGGGCGGACTCTTGTCTCTTGTGAATCTTGGAGCAGAGCTACCGAGTCAACGGAGGAGGTGGAGGAGGACGAGAATGGGTTGATTGTTGATGGGAGCTGTGCGGTGGAATATGAGTTGCATTTATCGGAAGCGGGCGAGCTGAGGTTTCCCCATCATCGTCCTGCACTGGAGAGTTCAGGTGATGGGTATGGCAGATATCTCTTCTGGATGGTCTTTGCCCTGATTGCAGGTCTTGTGGGGTACAATATCCTCTGCTCTCTGCGGAATCCGAGTCACCCTGATGCAGGACGTTCGGGACGGAGGTATCGAGATGGCCGTACCTATGCTGGCGATCCTAACGGCGATGGTAATGATGATGACGACGACGACGATGACAGTGGATACAATCATGATAGGTCTCGTGGAAACCATGGTTCCTGTGAGCCAGAAACGGATTGGACACCACTAGCCGCACGATCCTTGACCATGCCGGCTGATCGCACGACGAGTCGTTTCATGACGGGGACGAATGCGAGGTCAAGTGTCTCTGGCTCATCGGCCATGACTCAGTCCTCCTCGATTCCTTCCTTCGAATCGAGTCGTTCGACGACTGGCTTTGGTGGCACGAGACGGCGCTAGAGATCCGACGATGGCATAATGGCAAATCAGATCCCCCATCGTGTTTGGGGTACAACAAAAGAAGAATGATGAAGAGGGATTATGGTAGATCTAACTCGTGGACACTCTATATTCTAGCAGTCTCCCGAACCCAACCTGCCTCCTCTGCCATAAACTCTGCACATCGTTCGCCGATTCCCAAGACTGTGAGCATTGGGTTGATCGAGACCATGCTGGGAAAGACACTGGCGTCGGCGATCCTGAGTCCTCCGATGCCCTTGACGCGCAAGTCTGGCGTGACGACAGCCATGTCATCTTCCCGTCGACCCATCTTGCAAGTCCCCGCTGGGTGGTAGACGGTGTGGGCGACTCTGCGACCGTATTCGCCCAGCTCCTGCTCGGTCTGGACTTGTGGACCGGGTGCAATCTCTTGCTTGATCCAGTCCTTGAAGGGTGCCTGTTGAGCAATCTTGCGTGCTGCCAAGAGACCCTTGACGATGATGCGTTCGTCGTAATTCTCCTTGTCTTCAAAGTACCTGAAATCCAGGGCCGGCTTGACCCTCGGATCGGCGGAGGTGAGGTAGACTCGACCTCTCGATTGAGATCTCGGAATGTTGGGGGTCATGCAAAAGGCATCGACCGGGGTCTCGTACCCCAGTCGAGCGGTGTTGAGGGAGAAGGGTATCTGGTAGCAGTGCATCATGACGTCCGCGCTCTCGCCACCGTCCGAGCAGATGAAGACACCGGCATCGGAATCCATCGTGGTCTCCTTTGGTACCGGTCGATTCAGCTCATACATGATGATGGATTCCGGGTGGTCCTGGAGGTTGTGTCCGACACCGGCATGATGCAGAGCGATGGGAATGCCGAGATTCCGCAAGTCAGTCGCCGGTCCAATGCCGGAATGCAGGAGGAGACGAGGAGTGTCGATCGCGCCTGCGCACAAGACAATCTCCGTCTTTGCTGCGACCTGCACACGCTCGCCCGAGGCGAGGGTGATGTCGAGCGATCGCGCGACCTTGTCGTCATCGAGATGGATGCGCGAGACCCAGGCGTTCGTGAGGATGGTGAGATTCGGACGATGTTCCTCGCCCCGGAGGATGGGGTGAATGTATGCCACTGAGGCAGAGGATCGACTGTTGTCCTCTGGCTGATAACTGATGGAGAAGAATCCGGCACCTGATCTAAACTGCCCGTCTCGTCTGATGGTCTTGTTGAAGTCCTCGATGATGGGAATGTCGAGTGCCTTCGAGGCAGACGAGATCCAGTCCTTGACGAGCTGATTTCGATGGCGTTCGTGGATCGGAGTCACATTGTTTCGCAACCTGTCGAGCGCAGAGGTCATGGCCGCAAAGGACCAGCCATCAGCCCCGAGAGATTCCCATTCCTCCATGTCCCGCCGGAAGGGCCGATAGGAGATGAGTGTGTTGTGGGAAGAACAGCCCCCGAGGACCTTGGCCCTCGAGTGTCTGATATGGCTGTTGCCGCGAGGTTGTTCTGTCGTGCCATAATCGAAATCGAGATCGCCTCCGAGGAGTGTCAGCCATTTTCTCAGGTTCAGGACCTGCGGCAAGTTGAAGTCTGATGGTCCAGCTTCCACGAGCAGGATCGTGGCATGAGGTAGATTGGTCGCCAGACGAGAGGCAATCACGCAGCCTGCCGTGCCTCCGCCAACGATGCAGTAGTCGAACGAGGTCTTTGAGAGGACATCCGTCGTAGACATCTTTTCGTCTGCTCCGATCGTCAGATACTCGTCCTTCTTCTTACTTGTTCCAACAAGATCTATACGGTAAAGGAGAGGCAATGAGCAGTTAGATGCCAAATTCCTCTACAGTCCAAGAGGGAGAAAAATGTGGTTGATGGTTCTGGGCGGAAGCGTTCACCAGATCCAGGAGCCGACGCAGATAAAATTTCACCATCTGCCCACGGCCCCGGGGGAATGCCTAAGCGCCGGAGCCGGGGGCAATTCGGCACCTCTCGCTTCTTTTCCAAAAAGCAATCATCTATACAGATAGAGTGGTAAATGCCTAAATTAACGTATAGCTGGAACTGTTACTCTCACTCTTTGTGCCATTTGTTTGATTCCAACAATGAAAGTCCTGTACAACCGTATCTCTGCCAAACTTTTCTTCTTCTATTCTTGTGCCACACAAACGCCATGCCGCCGATCAATCGAGTGACGTGAGTGTGATGATCACGTGATATGAACGGATCATCTTGCCGTTTTGGGAAGGTCGATCGGCAAGCTGCCTCGCGAGTCAATCCAGGGGACTTTTGTGCTACTGCGAGACAAAGGACTGTTCAAGCATATGCAGGAAGAGATGGAGACGTCGTAACAAAAGGGGTTTGATTACTGTGTGACACACTCTCTGTCTCTAATCTCAATCATTGCTCTAATCACTTGCCCTTCCCTGTCGTACTCTTGTTGCAAGAAACAGATTCATTCAAAAACATCCCCCACCGTATCGGTTCCAGCTGCATCACTGCTTCTTGAACCACCTCTGGACGAAGCCCTGTGCTCCTGCAAACAGACCGAGTCCCGCAATGCCAATCGAGACAGTCTGTAGATCGAGACGACCTTCACGGTATCGATTGTATCCGACGACGCCGAGTGCGACGACGAGGACAGAGTCGATGATGTTGTAGGTTCTGACGTCCTTGCCGGCGGCGATGATGGCATGCTCTGCCTTCCTTGCAGCCTTCTTTGTCTCCTTCTTCACCTCTGCCTTCTTGCTCTCTAGCTCGGCGTCCCGCTCGTGTTGAGAAGCCTGGGTCTCAGTTTTTATCTCCTGCTCTCTAAAGTCACTTGGGACAACGTTGATGTGATGACTCTCCGAGGTCACAGGAGTCGTCTCTACTGCGTGATGATCCTCCAATTCAGGTATGGCTGCAGCCTTCCTCTCCTCCTCCGACTGACTGGGACCGTGCTTGGCGACGTCTGCGTATGATGACATTGTCTTTTCTCCTCTTGACGATGCAATCCCTATTGAAGATACGAGAGCGCGCTCTTGTGTACAATCGACCAGGCCTTGATGTTGCAGAATGCGACGGAGAGAAGCGATTGCCGTGTGAGCCTCAATCCGTCACCTGCGGCTGGTGAGCATCTGAGGAGCTCCAGAATCTGTTCCTGATCAAGTGTCATGACAAGAACATTTGACGATGAGTGGACATTGGACAGGAGAGATGTAGAGATGTCCTTGATCTTTGTCTTTTAACGTGACTGCATGATGTGTCTATTTGGGTCTAAATTAGCACTACAGCCTTCCCATATGCACAATGCAGACACCGGCGATTGAGGCTCAACCATCGTGAGATATCCGATGCATATGTACTTCCACCTATCATGTGTTTATATAGTGATATCGAGATCTGATGAAGGATCCGGCAGGCACATTGCTTGCCGGAAGAATCCCGGTAAACCTTATCCTGAGCGCATGACATTGCTCGGGAAAGATGAAACCATTGTGTCTAGCTGCACGGAGGACAGCCTGCAGGAGCTATTGGGGGAGAAGAATCCTCACGACTGACACGGAGTTGCGTGCGAGCAGATTTGATTGACCTGTTTCAGAAATCTAACGATTGCACAAGACAGGCATCCCCCTCAGACTTCCATGTCATTCAGGGGCTCTGGTCTGATGCCAAAGTAGATCTTCTTTCGACAGACATCGACCACTTCCATCTCGACCTCTCCAGACTCCTGCCCGTTGCCATCCTGCATGTCCTCGTCCACAGCTCTGTCGGAGGCAGCAACCTCCGTAGCATGCAATCTTGAGGCTGCCCGTTTGCGTCTCAGGACGGCAAAGGGTGCCTTCAACTCGACGAGCTTGCCCTCCATCTTCTGGTACCCGACGAAGAGATAGATCCTGCCGTCGTCATCCTGCACGAGCCGTCCCATCTTCTTCTCCTCCCGATCCAATCGAGCTATCGAGCCCTGAATCTCCAAAAAGACCAACTCGTTCGTGCCACTGAGTCGGAGGAAGTGGTTTTGAGCCGTGCTCGCTGCCGCAGTGGAGGGAATCGCCGGGATATGGATACTGGTCATCTCCGGCATCGGGCCAATTCGGAAATTCTCGCCGCCCTCTCCCTACTGCATCGAGGATGACAGCACACGACAAGATGGATGCTGCATGCCGAGATCACAAACGAGACCTCCCTGTCAATGACAGTGGACAGACGAGATGAGGGAAGAATGCATAGAAGAGCCTGAAAATAACTCACGTGCACTGTGTCTGACCCCGCGCTGATGCAACGGCATTCAAATCATTTGCAGATCTGCTTCCCATCCCCAAATGTTGTTCTGCCATCAAAGGATCGTGTCTCTTGCTATTCACGCATATAGAGTCTACTGTTGTCAGGCATAATATCAAGACAGGATGAGCCGTAATGGATACCAACAGGTGAATGAGATTCCACGCATTGGCACGGTGAAGAATAACAACCCACTGAATCCATTCTCGAGCAATACCACGAACCCGCAACAATGGGGAACGACACCAGAGTCCCTGAAATCCACTCGCGACTTTGTCGAACTCGTCACCTTCTCCCTCTTCTTTGCCGGTCTCTACTGGGTCACGGTCCTTGTGGTCTGTCTCGTACGGGGCTATCTACAAGGCTACAGCACGGCCCTCATCTCCTTCCTTCTCGTCTCCAGTCTCGTCTCTGCTGCCGCACTCTGTTTCAGGCGATGCGAGCTCTGGTATGAGTATGGCGCTCTCGAGTACTGGCAACCTGCAAAGAATATGGTTCGGGCAGGCATCAAGCGAAAGGGTTTCCGCTCACTCTTCACCGGCATCACCCTCTTCCTGCTCTGCCTCATCTATGGACCCTTTCTCATCGGTTCCATTGCCTGGGTCGACGAACTCGGTCAACGCGATCATCGAGATTGACGCTCAAACGCGTGATGCAGTCAGCTCGAGGACCCTGGAGCGTCCCTGCTACTCCTATGTACCCCGTACTCCTCATAGCTCTAGTGATGACCGCACGACGCCAGACGACACCCAAAATAAATTGTTACACTTGGTCGCAAATCTGACTTTATCCACTCGACCATATCCTCTTTGTCCCCAGCTAGCGGAAAACTGACGACTGCTTAGCAATGACAGCCCGCACGTATCGGGCGAGTGGAGAGGTCAATCTTGCCAAAGTAGCCGCTTCGATGTCCGTCTTGTTCATCTACCTCGAACGCGAGCAATTCTCGCCTCTTGTCCCTCGAGTGACACATGGTGGCAATGTCGACAAAGAGACGCTCGACACTGGTGCCAAATTTGGCAGATACTTCATAGCATTCAATGACATCTTGTGGTCGACCGGCCGTGTCTTCCTGTCTCCATGCTTCACTGCGTCGGTCTTGCTCTTGTGAGAAGCGCTCATTGACAAGTCTCCTGGCTTCTGCCGAGCTGACTGCTAGTGGCATTGCATCGGCCTTGTTTCCCACGACGGCAATGACTGGGTTCGCCGTGCCGCTGTACTGGAGAAACTCTCGATGATGATTCGTCAGATTCTCGAGAGACTGTCTATTTGTCATATCGTACAGGAGGATGGCACAGTCCGAGCCCCGGTAGAATGTAGGGGAGAGAGAGTTGAAGCGTTCCTGCCCGGCTGTATCCCAAATACAGAGCGAGACACACTCCTGTCTCGTGGATTGCAGAGTCGCAACAGCTGCCGCCGATGCCGTGCGTGAGAGTGTCTCTTGTCGAGTCGCATAGTCTGTCGAGGTTGTACTTGACAGTGTTTGATCTAGCGCTTGGCCTGTGTCGTCCAGGCGTGGAATCTGGATACTCTTTGTCAGGAAATTCGCACCGATCGTCCTAAGTCCCAATCAGCCTCCCTCATTACCTTTTTCCATGACCGGTTTGCTTTCTCTGAAATAGAGGGCCTATTCTGCATCATGCAATAGTGCGAATCTCAAACACACAATTGTACAAAAGGGACGACATTTCGAGAAAATTGACCCAGACAGACTTACGCGCGATAAGAGGGATGAAACGTCTTGTGGAAATATTGATTGCGAAGCGAGGTCTTGCCGACTCCAGCATCCCCAATGATGAGAACTTTAAAGGTCATCTTGTCGGAATCCCTGAGCCTGAAGCTCACAGATTACGCCGATACCGAGACATGGTCGTTCGACATCAGACTCTCACAGTCTCGACAAGACGCTTTTTTTGGATGAATCAGTAATCTATTGCAGTAGCAGCGTAGATCTCTCGATTTTTCGAGCATGACACGATGTGTAGAGCACAGCACGAATCAAAGTTGTCAGAGACAAAGAGAGACTGACATGTTGCTTCATAGGGGAAAAATTGTGGAGCCTGACAGAGTGGAACAATTCTTGTCCTGCTTTGTTCATTATGAATGCATACAAAAGTATACAAAGGAATTGCAAAAGTTGCAAGGCACGACGAGTAGGGAGAGTCATGCGATGAGATCCCTTCATGGCGACATTCTTCTCAATCCATGGACGGACATGGACGCGTCTCGCCAGGCTGACAATCAAGGCCGTTGGACTACCGGAAAAGTGGTCCCATCAGAACAGGCCAGTTTGGATGAATGAATGGATCAGACTGGAGAAGAGTCAAGCACAAGGTCAACTTTTAAGAACAGAGCACTGCTGCCTCGCTCAATCGGACGGGTCAAGGACATACGGCAGGAAGAAGATTGTCCCGGAAATATAGCTTCGTTATCATTAAGTGACAATCTGTTGGCAGATTTGAGTTACTGCCATTCAACATGTCGGTGGGCATGGCTACCATGTGTGTCCCCGAGAGGGCAATGAGCGACACAAGTCTTCTTTCGTGCTACTTTGAGGACAAGAGGCCCTTGGCAGCGACTTTTGTCTTGAGCGAATTTTCCTTGATTTCAGCTGCCCAGCCAGGTATGGCTTCATCCAAGGTATCACTCAGCTGCGCTTCAGAATCCTTGGACTCACTATCAAAGACCCAGGGGTCATTCAGCTGTCGTTTCGCAGAAGCCCGATCTTGCGGACTGATGCTCAGCATCGGTGTCAGGAAGTTGGATAATTGCTCAGCATCATTCCACGAGCATTTGTACTTGTCATGCAGCACATCGCAGAGGCTCCACATGTTCAGTTTTTCAATCTTCCTCAAGGCACCCTTCTTGTTGAAGAGCTCACTCGAGAACTTGCCAGACAGTGCAATGTGGCGGGGAAAGTGTCCCAGAAGCTCTTCTATCTGAGCGATGTGGTCGTCATCCTTTTCATAAGTCTTGCCAGCCTTGGGATCAAAGAGGTAATCTCCCGTGAGGAGTTCGAAAGTCATGCACGCCATGCTCCAGCAGTCGGCGCTTGCACCCCATTTGGCGCCGAGGATGACTTCCGGCGCACGATACTGTCGAGTCTGTATGTCATTTGTGAAATGGTGATGAGTCCAACATGCATTCCCCAAGTCGGCGATCTTCACCGTAATCTTGGAGATGTCAATGTTTGCAGGATTCTTGATGGTGCCGCTGTTGGTCGATGTCGCTGTTTTGAGGAGATGTGTACCCTTGTCGGTCGAACCATTCTTTGACGACGACGAGACCTGAGCATCACCGTCCGAGGAGTGCAGGGAGATGTTTGACACAAAGTCGGTGATGCCGTCCGCAGTCTTTTGGCGATTGATACTAGGCTGCGAGCTAGAGGAGATGTCTAACGATGATCTGACACCATCGGTGCTTGCCTGTGATGGCTGATTCGTCCTCTGCCGTTCCTTTGCCATGATGGATCCTTCACGTCCTTCCCCTTCTCTGAGGTTCATTGCCACTGGCAACTCGAGGTAGGATTTTGGCGGAGTATTGATGGCAGCAGGGGAGGGCAACGGTTGCGATCCAGTGATGATTCGACCGTAACGAGGTCGACGTTTGCCCGGCTCGAGCGCCTTGCTCATCTCCTCTGCTGTCTGTGTGGCCGCTGCTCGAGCCACTTCCTCGACGTCATCGATCGCGATGAGGACATTTTCCGGCTTGAGATCTGTATGTATGATACCGCACTCGCGGTGCAGATAATCCAGACCGAGCAGAATTTGGCGCGTAATCTGCTTGACGACGGCGATGGGGATGCCGCGGTGCTCATAGCGCTTGATCAGGCCCAAGAGATTCTCTCCGAGGACTTCAAAGACCATACAAACATGACGACCGTTGGGTCCCTCGTGTTCGAATTGATCGAGTAGGGAGACGACATGAGCGTGGCCCGGATGTTTCGGATTCGCCGTCGCAATTTTCTGGCACAGCTTGATCTCGTCCACAGCCGTTTCCGTGTAGTGTGTCGCACTCCTGACGACTTTCAGAGCAACATGGCGATTCTCAATGGTATCCCTCGCCAACCATACGGTCGAGAAATGTCCCCAGCCGAGCTTCCTCGTCGTGATATAGCGTCCGTTCTTGTAGGATTCATTGAGTTTCACAGGGTGATAACCACCGGGACAGTAATCCTGAAAGTCCTCCTCCTCCTCCTCTTCCTCTTCTTCGGCATCGGTCACATGAGTCGACGTATTCGGGGTCGTGTGTAAGGACCCTTGGGCCGCCATCACTTGTGGTGGAGCTGCATTCGGGGTCTGGCCCATGGGCTTGACATCCTTCTTCCTCTTCTTTGTCTGTTGTTGCACCGCAGACTTGGCCTTCTGTATCGCACTCTTTTTCGCCTTGTCCATCGATCGGCGGTCGTCGACTGCAGTCAGCAAGAACGAAGACTAGCAAGCGAATCAATCAGGAAATCGATGCTCTTCCCTTGCTGCTTGCTCTTCAATGCGGAACCTGAGAAGCCGGATGCAACAGCCCGGGCAGACTCGAAATTCAACCGTGGGATGCCTAGCAGTCGCCTACTGAGAGAAGCCGTCGAGTTGCGATGAAGGGAAGCTGAATGACGGTCAAAGGCAAGTCCGTGTGCCGCTCGAAGAAAGTGCAAGGGAAAATGTCAGTGGGACGGGAGAAGGGCGAGTCGAGAGTCTGCGACGGCAGTTCGATTGCGATGCAGCACGGAAATCGTATTCCTCGCGGCCTCCACATCTGCATCCCCGAGCGATCATGACATCAACGGCCTTTTCACCAATCCTTGTGTCCTTCTCCTAGCTCAATCGCAGCAGGGATAGGTGCTACGAACCAAGTGCCCAAGTACAGTGTGCAGGTGACGTACGGCATGGCCGAATTGGCACTCCACAAGGTCGATACACTGACGAAGAATTCCTGACAAATATGAACGTGATTCGAACCACAGTCTCTGTCTCGTCAGCTTTCCTGCGCATTCTGGCTATCTGGGGATATTCCGATGTATCTCCGACCAGCAAGATTGAGATGCCAATGTTTCTTGTTTTTGTCAATTCATTCGTGCAACTTCCGATCGAGGTTAAAAAAGATGTCAAGTTCTCAAGCCTGCCGATAGAATCCACCTTTTTGTGTGTCTGAGACTAACTCAATTGTGAAAGAATGACTGTGACATGCGACTGTATTCCTGATCATGACATGCCCTGATGTTCCTCACTCTCAGGCTGATTCAACAGTCTCTTTCGATTGAGCCACTTGTCTTTAACATTCTGTTATTGCTGACCATATAAGAAAGAGAGACGAGGAGAATGTCATGTTACGTGTCAGGGTACGAGCTCGATAGATAATTCTACTGCCTTGAATTCTCCGCATCGTAACAATCTGCCACCTCTCGAAACGATGTGAAAGCAATCCCAATGTATTTCAGGTCTGACCTTGTTCCAACGATTCGAGCTCAATTCTTTTGGACTGAAATCCTACCTCTCCGGTCTATCAATACGACAGAAGACAAGGATCGAATAAAATTTCAACATTAAGTTCATAAGCTTGTTCAGTACAATTCAAATTCACCTCCGACCAAAAGATGACTTGAAACTCGTTGTGGTACAGAAGTTCAGATGGTACACATGCAAGAATAGTAAAGGATATATACCTGATCACTGCTCGATAACTGGTCTTTCTATTAAAGAGTCGCCCTGCCAAACGCTATGCCAAACTTGAAATAAAAGTCTGACCAATCACCACCGGACCTGCTTCGAGGTACGGTGGGCTGTTTGAGGCGTCGCCTGTATCATGAATGTTGCAGGCTGAGCTATAGCTTGCTCCCGGTGTGAATTCCGATGCTCTTGCTTGTTTCGCAAGAGACCAAAGGCGAGGTTGCTGACAAATAGACTGCCAAACATCAGGACGAGACAGAAGACCATCGTTTTGTAGCTGATCGGCTCAATCAGGGAGTTGACAATTTCGGCAAAGGTCTCTGCAGATACTCTGGCACGACCTACCTGCGCAGGATCTCGCTCCATACATCGTTCCCAGGCCTGACACGCCATCTGCATGGCAGGAACCCTCTGGTCTGGACTGCAGCGGTTCTCTAGATAGTCTTTGCTACATAAAGAGATTTCCGACAAAATCTCAGCACTGTATTCCTCAACTTTTTTGTTGACGTCGGCCTGTATCGTCATTATAAAGGAAACGACAAAGTAGAGGATAATTGAGAGGAGGAAGAGGTTGAAGAAGAGCTGCAGATAGCCTGATGCGATATATGGAAGGTCACGGTGGCTACTCGCATTCCATGCCTTAGTAGATTGTTCGTGTCGATCTGTATCGTTGGCTAGATCGAGACCTTCCTCGTCGGAATAAATCTCGTGTTGATTGTCCCGGAGATGCTTTTGCCGCCTTCGTTTCATCTTCAACCTCGCGAGCTCTGACAGCTTGTTGCGTCTATTTGTTTTGGAGTGTGTGAGCATTGGCGACTCCTGCTCACTGGGCCCGCCATCATCCGTTGCATCTTCTGTATTATCAGTGCCAGGAGTGTCAGCCAAATTGTGACTGAATAGCGTCGCAGCGTTCGGAGGAAGGGACGATTTTGTGTGAGGAATCGTCCTTGGCGTGCTGAAAGTGAAAGGCATCTGCTTGGTAGGACTATCAGGCCATGATCCTTCAGGCTGTCAGACAAGCTAGAATTTCTCCTTGATGTCACTCACGTTTCAAGCCAGAGGATTCCTTCTCAAAGTTCAACGTCTTGCCCAGGTTTACCAGTGAAAAGGGTGAATTCGGATCGGGTCTGATTGGGTTGTCGTATTGAAAGTCCATAGGAGATTCATTAGAACGCATCATTCTATGCCACAGTCTGTACCGTGAGACGACTGTGACTCGTGAGGCAATGGCATCTTGTATGAGACGCTCAGCTGCTTCATCCAAGAAGATGCAAATGCGCGGGTTGCTGCCCCTCAGCCACGAGACGGAGACACGGGCGACGCGTTATCGACCGTCGTGTTTCTGCTCAACTTCTACGAATGACCCACTCAATCGACTTGCAACGACTTGCCATCAACTCTATTCTGCTGTGCACCTCATTGATTGCCCGTCAGTCAAGCATCTTCCGGATTAGACACACGACTCGAGTTGCCAGGTGCTCCGACATCGTTGCAATGGCGACACCTGCACGGCCGCCGAAGCCAGAGGGCATCTCGAATGTGCCTGTGAGGCAGGACTCGAGTGGCAGTGGCACCTTGCCGAGCACTGTAGCTCTCGTAAGAGAGCCGCAGCTGTCGATAGACCCGGCCTTCTTGGAAGAGCGTTCGAAAGATGAATTGCAGGAATTGTACGGCAATCAAGAGCTGCTTGGGGCCCTCTATCAAGCGAAACATCCTCTCGCTCGGCAACATGCACAGGTCATTGCTGAGATAGATCAAGAACAAGCTGCGATAATATCTCGCACACGAGATCTTGCTATTCAGATTGAAACGAGCAAGAAGGAGACTGAAGAGGCTCTTCGCTCGACACGGGAATGGGAAAGCAAGTGGGAGGAGATTGAGCGTCAGATGTATTCGGCGTTGAAGCCATACTCGACACCTGACCTGTTCTCCAGACTGCAGTCTGCCACAGTGGAGTCTGAGAAGACTTCAGAAACACTGCTGACTTCCTTCCTCGAGCAGGGACAAGCTGCCCAGAACGAGGGAGTGCAGGATTTCATCAAGGAGTACAGGGCCATGAGGAAGGTACATCACCTCAGGAGCGAGCGACTCTCGAGATGGAGAGATGGTCGTGTGAGTGGATTCAGATGAAGGACCTGACTATCTTTCTCTTTCAGTGATAGGAGACACTTTGCGGAGCTCGCTCTTGTGCGGAACATGCCTCGAATGCCCCACTTGTGGTCGTGGCACAAGCGAGTTTCTGCGGGGAAGCTGCCTGCCCGACTCACCTCGCACTCTTTACATCTCGACCTGCAGCTGGGCAGAAGCTAATATCACAGCTAGCAAGGCAGAGCGAGTGACAAAGCTCGCATCGGCCTTTAAAGATGGATCGCGTCCTGCAGCATGCCTACACAAGACGAGCTTTGAATGCACTACGAGCACGAAAGAAGACGATTGCAGTCGTCGCAGCAGTCTTCTTGCTCGGAAGGCTCAACAAGCACTGGAGTCGACAGGCTAGAAACTTGGCGGCAGATACGTATGACTGGTCAAAGGAGATTGTCCTTGTGACTGGTGGCAGCTCTGGCATCGGCGAACGTCTGGTCAAGAGTCTAGCAGCGCGGGGCATTCGAGTGGTCGTGCTTGATATCTCACCCATCCCATATGCCAAGCCAGTCAATGTTCATTTCTTCCAGTGCGATATCACGTCAAAGGAAAATGTTCAAGCTGTTGGCAAACAAGTGAAAGAGTCGGTCGGGTCCCCGACCATCTTGGTCAACAATGCGGGAGTGGTGAGAAATGCGAGCATATTGGAAAAGACAATCAAAGACATTGAATTCACACTCTCCGTCAATTGCTATGCTCATTTCTGGCTCGTGCAAGAATTTTTGCCTGCAATGCTGGAGGCTAGACATGGTCACATCGTCACCATCTCCTCGCTTGCTTCCTTCCTCTCGACTCCACTCGTTGCGGATTACAACATGAGCAAGGCTGCTGCCACTTCCTTCCATGAGACTCTCGGAGCGGAGCTGAAACACGTCTACAAGTGTCCCGAGATTCGCACGAGTGTGGTCCATCCGTCCTATGTCGCTACGCCACTGCACAGCGAGAACGCCTTTGGATCGAAGGAGAATCCACTCTTGAAATCTGCCCTCACGAGTGACGAAGTGGCTTCCAAGATTGAGGAGATTATCCTCTCGGGAGAAGGTCGAACGATCATGATTCCGTCGAATTTGAGTATGTTGGGTGGGAGCAGGGGTATGCCCGAATGGTTGTTTAGACGAATCATGGACTCGAGTGCCATTGCTAGTTTGACATAGTCGTAGAAGTCAGCAAGACGTTCTTTTTTCTGAGCTCCTTCAGTCTCATATCAGTTCGACTTGTGTTTACCATCAAATTGGCTTGAGAGACGGAGATTTTTCCATTCATTCTCGACGAATGACTGAGATCCTGCCTTCAAGAACGTCCGAATCCTTTTCTATTGTGCTTGGCGGTGGTGGAAGAAGCATAGACATCATAACTCGAGGAGAGTCCACTCTTTCCATCCTCCTTGACACTACCGCTGTTGCCAAGTAGTCGCATCTTCTTCCCTTCGCCCTTTTTCCGAGCACCCCTCTCTTCCTCCTCCTCCTCCTCTTCCTCACTCACATCGTCTTGTGCTGCCGCCCGTCGTCGTCGTCGTCGTTTCAGTGTGGCCTCGGCCTCCTGCCGGTCTCTAGTCTTTGAGTCGAGGGATTTCTGACGGTACTGGAGTCTTCGCAGCAACTGCGCGTCGGCGAGTGACTTTGACCCGGTCACCGTGGGATCGGTGACGGCAGCAGCGCCCAGACCGGCCCTCGGAGGTCGTCTCTTGAGTCCCAGATCATTCGTCGAGTCTGACTTTGGTTTGTCGATCGTGGAGTCTGAGGGGGGTCTGGTGACGGCAGCAGGTTCTGATGGTGGAAGCCAGCTCGCGACGAGGGATCGCGCGAGACTGATGCTCACGCCAATCTGCGCCTGTATCTGATCCGTCTCATCGTTGCCGATTGTGCGAGGCATGAGCTCTTTTCCCCCGCTTATGCTTGTGCAGATTGAGGATCAATGCTTCTGGGAGGTTGTTTGCACAAGATTTTGACACATCTTGGGAAAAACTCCTCGAAAGTTTTACGCCACGTCGGACAGATGGACCACGAAATGATAAGAGACGATTCACAAGATTATATGCTTCAACAAACGATCAAGGGTGAATTTTATTTTCATAAAACTCACTACTACAAGAATGAGGTTATATCAAAGATGAGTTCATAGAGCTCGCTACTACGACAATGAAGGATATATGAAAAATGGGATGATGCGGAAAAATCCTAGACTATATCATCCGGATTCTTCTGTCGGTTTCTCTGAGCTGCAAGAGTATGGTCGGAACTGTTATCGTCCCTCGAGTGACCAGGGTGAGCCTGTCGCTCGGCGGAAATGAATTGGCCAGAGGCATGCGACTCATCCAAATTTCGCCCATAGAGCCACCAAAAGGGAAGACCGACCAGAATGGCGCCTCCGACAATGTTTCCCAAGGTAACGGGAATGACGGACTGGTAGATGAATTTGCCAGTCGAAAAGTTGGTGCCATAGAACTGACCGATGGGGACCAAGAAGAAGTTGGCAATCGAGTGCTGGTAGCCAAGAGCCACGAAAGTCCACTGTGAGAACGTTAGCAAGAGTGAAAAATCACCTCAGCATGTGCACTTGCAATGGGTATCCAGATGCCAAAGATCTTGGAGATTAGGTCCTTGGCAGAGGCAGACAAAAACATGGCCAAGCCAACGAGGAAGTTGCAACCGATTCCTCGCAAGAAGTTGACCTGCCAATGGACATTCACTCGACCTTCGGCGCCGGTGACGGCATACGAAGATTGTGCGTCATCTAGCGAATCTGACCACCAAGTCAGGATTCCAGCAAAGAAGAGACATCCTGCAAGGTTCGCAATGTATACAGTGGTCCAATTACGGACGACCGACCAGACGGAGACTTTGCGCTGAAGTGCTGCATAGAACATGACATACATATCACTCGTGACGAGTTCAGAATTCGTGAGGATGACGAGCACAAAGCCAACAGGAAAGACGAAAGCAGAGAGCATGGTCGCAATGGATGGATTGTTTGATCGTAATCCAGTTGCTCCACCAGCGACAATGAGATCGAAGAGAGAGCCCAGGGAGATGAAGATCCCACCAAGGAAACCTTTGACCAAGAGATCAGGCCACGACAGAGCGGCTTTTGCGACAGCAGCTTGTGTGATGAGGTAGGATGTCTCGACGGCCGTGTGGGCATCTACCTTGTGTCCATCGATCTGAGGACTAATTCCGCCATTGCCACGATCGTGATGCGCACGATGAGATGCTGGTTGTCGGAGACTGTACTTCATTCTAGCTATGCCTGGTGAGGCCCTCTACAACTTCGATTACTACTTGGAGAGAATGCCTAGCAGATGAACTTCAGGAGAAAACTTTCACTCTAGATGAGCAGGGAAACAGTTTGAACTATACTTCCTGCCATCTTCGTGAACAGCCGACCGGAAGAAAAAGCCGGGGAGGAGAAACGCCTCCCTCGTCATCCTTTCGAGAAGGCGTAGGCGAGATCGCATCCGCTCGCTCCTTTCGCCCACAAGAGATGGCAATCACCTCCCACGAGGGAGATCGATTGAGGCTTCACACTCCAAGCCCGATGCCTGAGTGGAGGGCGATCTCGATGGCGTAGCGTGCAAGAGGAGAATCGACATCTGCATATTGTTTCGTGTCCTTTTGTCTGGAATTTCTAGTAGATACCAGTGCAATGCCATAGGCACAGGCCACGACTGTCCAGCTCATTTCAGTAGCTTCTCAACGTGCTCGGCAATTGCTAGGCAACTTGTGAGACCAGGACTTTCGATGCCCAGGAGATTGACGAAACCTGGCAAGCCCCGTTCTTCCTCATGTCGAATCATGAAATCGCTGGCTGACGCACCTTGCGGAGTCATCTTTGGCCGAATGCCACAGTAATCGACTTCCAGTTTATCTCTGTCCAGGCTGGGATAGAATTGCTTGACAGCTTCGTAGACTTGGGGCAGTTTATCTGCTGATGTAGAATAATCACTCGGGTCGCTCACCCACTCGACATCGGGTCCGAATCTGATTTGGCCGCCAAGATCAAAGGTCAGATGAGTGCCCAGACCTGCCAGATTCTTTTCAGGGCAGGGGTAGATGAGACGGCTCGGTCGCGGATAACCCGTGTACGAGTAGTACTGTCCTTTGGCATAATAACCTCTCAACTGATCTTTCTGTGACAAGACCATGTTCGCAATCGGAACAGCATTCAGTCCCGCTGAGTTGATGATTGCTTCTGTTGTAATGTCAAAGGCCTCTCCGCTTTGATTGGTTGTCTTCAATCTGTAACCACCCGTAATTTGCTGTATATCGCTGATTCCAGTCGAGAGGGATACATCTCCGCCGTCAGCCTCGAATTTTCCGAGAAGATATGTCATTAGACCATGCGAATCCATAATTCCAGTGGTGCTAGACTCGAGGGCACACTCGTCCACGCGAATATTTGGCTCGAGCTGATGTGCTTCATCTGCACTCAAGAAACGTGTTGGTACACCGAGAGTATCTGCCTTCTCCTTTAGACCTTGTAGATATTCCGCTTGCTCCTTGTTTTGTGCTACTATCCATTTCCCACATCGTTTATAGTCGATGCCTTGCTTGTCGAACAGATCATACAATAGATGCTTGCCGCGCAAGCAGAACTCGGTTTTCAGACTCTTTGGAGGATAGTAGAGCCCGGCGTGGATGACCTCGCTATTTCTTGAGCTTGTCTCCATCCCTATATGTCGATTACGTTCCACGAGAAGGACCTTGCGTGCTGTAGCATTGGCCAATGGTGCAGCAAGGCGTGACGCTATTGCGAGCCCAATTGCACCAGCACCAACAACAACATGCGAGAAGTCCATGGCCATGACCGATGATTTCTCCCTCGTTTCTGTGCAGGTTGGTAAGTGTTTCTGCACTACGGCACTACTGCACTTTGAGCTTCGACTTCCTATCCTCTTATCGAGATAGCACAAGTCGAGCGTAACAGCTAGGCGCCAAGGTGTGGAGCCGGTTAGAAAAGTCTTTCTAGACACTTGTGAGAATTTCAAGAGCTCAAGTAGACACTGCTTTCATTCAACATCACAAACTGTGGTGAAATGCAATGAAAAGTACCAAAAAACTTTGTGCAAGATGAAGGTAAGCTCATGAAAAGAAATTTTATTCTATTCCTCGTCATCCACTTCTTCTAGATATGCTGATCTCGGCTTGACCTGCTCACCACCGACCTGAGCGCCTGTGGTGTGCGAAATTTGTGCGTCACTCTCAATAGGAGTTTCTGTGCCTTTCGATCTTTTTTCCTGTTCTTTCAAAGATCTTGCTTGTTTCTTTGCCTCTTTTGCGGCCTTCTTATCATCTGCTGACTCATGCCAAGCCCACAAGGGTCTGAAGGAGTCAAAGAAACCCACATCTTCGAAAAGGTTCGGGTAAAGCCATATCCCGGGAGGGACGGTGAACATCGTGACCAAATAAAGAATGAGACGAATCACAGCGATAACCATAAGTAGTCCAACGAAGCCGAGAGCTAGCCAGGAGAGATAGTAAACTCCGATCCGCATGGTCGGGGGCCACAATGGATACATGACTCCACACAGAACCAATATCAGTAGACCGAAGCCTGCCAATTTTGTCGTGAGCGGTATGTATTCATAGAACCAGACATAGGTGTGCTCTGGGTTGATTTCCTGTTGTCTGTTGATCTGGACTTTTCTTGCAGGCTTGGCAGTGCTGCCTTTCTTGGCCTTTTCTTTCTCAAGAAGGTCTACTCGGAGTGCAAGGAGATGTATAGGTAACAATCGCATGGCTTCACCTGCCTCCTGAAGTGTTGTAATTTTTGGCAGAGTCGGATTTTTAATAGACAACTTCTGATAAGCTTCCGATTGAAGTGCTTTCAAGCATGCTTTGCCTTCATATAATTAGTGATTACTTTTTGACGCACAAAAGTCGCAATACCTTTAAAATACTCTACGCGTTTTCCATCAAGGACTCCTGATTTATTCTTGAGGGTGGCGTTATGTCTTAAGAATTGAGCTAGCTCCAGAGCTATTTTTTTATAAGGCTCGCTCCTCAGATCGGTCATCTCTTGCTGCTGTTGGGCTAGTAGCTGTTGTTGCTCAGGCGTTAACTCTACAGGAGGCTGCTCTGCGCCGTGGGCACAATTCGGCCCGTGGACATGTGCCATTCGTGACCTGCAGTAAAGGATATTGCGAGTAGATTGTTTTGAATGAATGCGGATCGAAGAGCAGATACAGAGATGAAGATGAAGCGCTAGATGTTGGGTGGTTGTTACAGTATCTCCGTAGACGACACGGAACCTTCCAGGGCAACACGCATGCCGCAGAACCAGAACGTGCATTCTGGATTCATGCTCAGCACACCCCTGATCACGTGCATCTTGAGCACTCTCACACAAGTAAAAGTAACTCGCTCTCGCGTCTCAAAGGCATTAACGAGCACGGAGACTATGTGCAGGGTAGCTCATCTTGCGAGATGTATCCTTCTGTGAGCCTCAGAGTCACACCAAACTCACAAGTCTTGCTAGACCTTTCAACAACATACAGATAAACAACCGCACTCTGCAGGGCTTTCACTTGCAAGGGATGCTTGTGCAGTACCTCGCCTAAATTAGCCCCACAAGAACGATTCGAAGGAGCCACGCGCCACCATTACCGGAATGACCCGGTTGTACAATGACTTTGGGTATTGTCGAGGATATGTCAATCGTGTCGCAAGCAATTTCTGATTTAAGTGACGAGATTCATCATGAACGATGTTGGTATATAAACACTGCGCTTTATTCACGTCTCGACAGTTAGTACTCTGCTTGGACTTTTGACAAAGTTCTATCTGGTAAATGCCTCTGCATGGCGACCAGCAGTCTGTCACGATGGGTCAAACCAGCACCGCAGAGCCGGAAGTGCAGTCGCCGATTCTGGTTGCGCCTCTTCCAGAGAGTAAGGATGATCACATGGGAGTAAAGGACGTCACCAAGATCCGGAAAACTGATGCGCGTAAAAAACACGCAGATAGTTTTGGCAAGACTGCTTTGATGTTCTTCTGGCACCAGTGGTTCATTGTCTTGTTTGCAATTACAATTGTTGTGTCATATCTTGCGCCGAATGTAGCCCGAAGGGGAGGCTACCTTGCCACACAATACACCTTCTCATATGGCGCTTTGGTAGTCATCTTCTTTGTAGCCGGCCTGACGATGCCAACGAAAGTCTTGTTGAATAATCTTGGTCAGTGGAAAGTTCACGTCATCACACAATCGATGTGTTTCATTATCATACCCCTGATTGGCGTAGCCATTGTTGAAATCATCAATGCTAGCAAGGACAATAGCATTGTGCCATTGATCAAGGCAGGTATCATCGTCATGCTATGCACTCCAACTACAGTAGCAAGCAACATCACTTTTACACGCACTGCTGGTGGTGATGACGCAGCGGCTCTCGTCGAGGTCACGATTGGGAATCTCCTGGGGATCTTCATCACACCAGCACTAATTCAGTTGTTCCTGAGACCATCACTAGGATTCGAGATCGGCAGGCCGACACAGGGCCCAGGTTTGATTTACAAGGAGCTCATCAAGCATTTCGGACTCGCACTCTACCTACCTCTGTTCCTTGGTCAAGTTCTGCGCAACATCTGGCCGGAACAAGCGGATCAGTGGTCAGAGAAATTGCGATTACCGAAATGGGCGAGTGTATGCCTTCTACTCCTTCTCTGGGAAACGTTCAGTGATGCATTCCATTCGCGAGCATTCAGTACAGTGCCTGCACAGTCCATCATTCTAGTTGTATTCCTGAATCTGGGACTCTATCCGTTCTTCACTCTTCTATGCTTTCTCATATGCCGGCCGCCCTTTACGACACTTAGAATCTCGAAAGGTCAAACGACTGCTGTCTGCTTTTGTGGTCCACCAAAGAGTATCACAGTTGGCATCGTGCTTATCTATGTGCAATATTCAAACTTTTCTACATTGGACCAGGCTGTAATTTCCATACCGTGAGTGATCATGGCTCGCTCTAAGCATCTCGCTCTGACATTTCTAGTCTATCACTCTACCAATCTATGCGTAAGCGTCTCAGAGTGGTCAGACCTAAAACTGACTCACACAGAGATACTCTTAGGTCAAGCCTTTGCTCTTGGCTTCAAACATTGGAACAGGCGCCCCTAACAGACTCTCTACTTGTAGCTGCACAGAGTCAGTTCTTGCTGGTGAGCCAATGAGGCTGAATACGAGTGGTACGATTCTCGGGAAGATCTTCAAGCCTCCAGTCTAAATCGAGCGTCATTCGTTGTCCTGGTGGCATTAATAATCAAATCGACTCAAATCTACACTCGCAACCTTTATAAAGGCGGGCCGCTCAGGGACTTTACAAGCTTCGATTTGACGCGAATCATCTAAGAAGGGTCAGCAAGAATCATAAAATGTCAGCCTTTGGTCCACATCCTGATCCAGCAACGCCTCTGGGTCGGCTCAGAATTCTCAGTCCAACAGCTGGAATTCGTGTCAGCCCACTATGCCTGGGAGCAATGAGCATCGGAACTGCCTGGGGAGAATTTATGGGCACGATGTCTCGTGAGACCTCATTTGAGATCCTCGACTTCTTCTACAAGTCTGGTGGCAATGTATGTTGGAAAGATATCTGTTTTGGATTTCCTTCTAATGGAAACAGTTCATCGACACCGCCAACAACTACCAGAATGAAGAGTCTGAGAAGTGGATTGGAGAATGGATGCAAAAGCACAACAATCGATCCCAAATGGTGATTGCAACCAAGTTTACCACTGGTTACAACACGTACGATAGCAGCATTGGCATCCACGGCAACTTTTCTGGCAACCACAGCAAATCTCTCAGAGAATCTGTCGAAGCATCTCTGAAGAAATTGCAGACGGATTATATCGACTTGCTCTACGTCCACGTAAGATTCCTTGTACACACTGTGATGGAATTTGACTAACGATTCGTAGTGGTGGGATTATACTACCAGTATTCCAGAACTCATGCAATCATTGAACCACCTTGTTCAGTCTGGCAAGGTCTTGTATCTCGGAATTAGTGACACGCCTGCCTGGATCGTGAGCAAGGCTAATCAGTATGCTGCTGATCATGGATTACGAGGATTCTGTGCCTACCAGGGCAACTGGAATGCTTCCACACGGGATATGGAGAGAGATATCATTCCCATGGCGATGGCAGAGGGCATGGCGATCGTCAACTGGAATGCCGTCGGAGGCGGCAAGTTCAAGACGGAAGAGCAGATTGCAGAGATGGAGAAAGCTGGAGAGAAAGGTCGATCTGGACTCTTTGGTGGACCTTCCGAGAATGACAAGAAGGTGACCAAGGTTCTCGCCAGGATCGGTCAGGAGCTAGGAAAGAGTTTGACTGCTGTAGCGCTTGCTTATTGCCTGACAAGTCATCCGTATGTTCACCCCATCATCGGTGGACGCAAAGTCTCGCATCTGAAGGACAACATTGAGGCACTTACAATCTCCCTCACGGAGGAACAGCTGGATGAAATCAACAGTGCAACGAATTTCGATCTCGGCTTCCCGCACAACTTTATCGGGCAACATCCAAAGGACAACTTCTTGGTCGGCAACGCCGCAGTCCATGACTTTATGCCGCTACAGAAAGCCATCGGCCGAAAGTAGAGACGCAGTCTTATCTTTATGAAGATGATGAGTAATATGACACGATCTATATGTAGACTATCCCTCTGTGGTTTGGCAGAGAATACGATTGGCATCTTCCAATTTTCCTCGTGCAAAGACATGACGCTGACCCCATCCCGCACTCCATTTGCCTCCGAGATAAGCTGCTGCAGCCACACAGTGGACGCCTTACTCCACAGTCCTGCCCGATTTCGGCACCCAACCAGCTTCTAGGAAGCTTAGGCGCCCTAGAACGACCAGCTGTGACGGATAGTGGTTGAGGTCTGTGGTGCGCACGGTGCGCTGAGGCTCGGCATTGTGATCATTGAGAGAGAGACTCTTGCTCGGAATTTTTCCAGTCGTAGCAGGAGCTCGGAGTCTGTGATTCTATCTGACAGAATCGATCGTCGCCACTGGGCGACTCATTCGAGATGGTGACAACTCTCTTTGAGTATTTCGCCGATGGCAGGTGGAATGCATACGACATGGCGACCAACACGCAACTCGAGCTGGCGAGGGAGGGAAAAGTCGAGATTGTCTTGTTGACAGAAGGCCTCTACTCCTCCCAATCCATCCTCCATGCGTATTATGAGGTCCTCCTGCCTCTGCAACTCCAGAGGAACCGGGTGACGGGTTACTGTCGACCCATCCGTCGTCTCGAGGATGGTCTGGTGGTTGGGACCGATCCCGTGCCTGACTTTACGACCATTGAGTCGCCCGATGTCTCTGATCTTCTGGTCAAGGTCGAGGCCAATCAACTACCGCCTCTGACGGAATGCAACATCTGTCTCTCTCCCTTCACCCTGCCATCGAATGACTCTGACGAGGCCAGGACGGGCCAAGGAGGATCAGGGGATGCACAAGCAGGAGCACCCGGCGTGGAAGAAGCAGAAGGAAAGGAGAAAGGGGAAGACGGCGATGGTCCACCGATCAGACTGCCAAACTGTATCGGCCACTACTTCCACGCGGAGTGCATCAGAGCCTGGCTCCTCGAGAAATCCCAATGTCCCTACTGTAAATCCTTCTACGGCACACAATTTGGCAACTGCCCCCGAGGCAGATTCTTCATCCGCCACCTACGCAAAAAACTGCCCGGCCACAGGGCACGCAAGAGTCAGGGGACCTGGATGATGACTTGGGACATTGAGTCGGGCTGGCAGGACGCGAGACACCCTACGCCAGGCCACGCATTCTCCGGCACGTTGAGAACGGGGTACCTGCCCGATTCCCCAGACTTTCGACCCGTCCTCAAGATGTTCATCCTCGCCTGGTCCAGAAAACTCATGTTTACGATCGGGACCTCCCTCACCACGGGATACAGCAATGTCGTCATCTGGAATGGCATCCATGTCCGCACGGAATGGACCGATCGGACTGGATTTGGTTGGCCTGCACCCGAGTACCTCGACTCCGTCACGGAAGAGATGAGGAGAAAAGGCATCACGAGTGAGCAGATGACAATGTAGGACAGCAGGGAACCATTACGTTTCCTTCGAGTTGGCCATGACGTGTCATTCTCTTGCAAGATTCTTGCTCGATAGATCGTTCGATCGATTCCAGCGTATGCTTGCAATGGCGGATCAATGGTTACAAGAGGCATCTGTCTTCAGAATTTTCGTTTTCCTACTACGACTAGCAATTTACTCCTGGTAGAGATACAAAAAAGTCTCAACAACTGATTATTCAATACTCACTGCACACCGGCCAAAAGGACGAGTATTTCTTGGCAGACTCCGAGATGACGGAAACATGGACCTTTGCAAACAGGACAAACCTTCGCAAGTCGCTCTTCTAGAAACATTACATGAGTGAGCAATACGGCCCAATTGAAGTTGAAAACCCCAAACATCACAGAATCTGCTCGAATCTGGCAGTGACAAGATATCTTGGCCGTACTCGATCAGGATCGTAGACCACGAATTCATTGTGTTGAAACATAGATTTCTTTGCCGATTCCGGCCTGATTTCCTTTCCAGTAGGCATGATCAGACCCTCAGCCAATTCTATGTGACCGGATAGATCGTTCTGCCGACGCCCTACAGCCCATGTTGAGTTACAATCATAGACAACTAGGTGAGCACCAGTATCGTCTGCATAACGTGGCTTAGGGATGCCAAGGGCAACCTCACATAGAAGGAGACACTGCGTTGAAGGAATGTCAGATGGCCAACAGTAGACGCTGGATTTCACAAGTGAATCTGAAAAGTAGATGCCTTTGCCGAGACGATAGCCACTTCTAGGAGCTTCCTTCGGAGCGATTCGAAGCCCGCGCGAAATGATCCCTGCAAAGTTACCTAATCTTGAAGAGTGCCAGAGCATGCGGCGATTAGCTTCACCAGCAAACTTTTCAAAGCCCTGAGTGCCAGGAGACAGGCTATACACATCAAGCATCTTGATGTTATAATCGCGATCTTGAATCTCGTTATGAGTTTCTTCGATGTAACGTTGGATATTGAGATATTCCTGGGACGTTTCTGGTATGTCGATGATATCGCAATTCAATTGCTCGTATTGTACATCGAGTCGATGGCGCGGCACGGGCTCCGTTTTAGATTGTCCTTGAGCAGACATGATGAGATCCGTACCAAGTCGAAGGTCTTCCAGTGATTGCAGCAGACTGAGTTTATGCTTCACATTCTCCTCCTTGCAGATTATTGGAGGAGGATGCTTCCCGAAGATCTTGTGTGGGATCAGACTGTAGAATTTGTTTGAAAGGTCTGTGAACTTCTGATTATCAGCTCCGACCTCGATGGCAAGCAGTATATCAGATAAGATCAGGAACCCCTTGTGAATTTGTTTCTTGGTCAATTTGCCTAACGGCAATTGATCAATATTGATTCCCATGGCGACGATTTGACGCTTCATCACATCGACATCCATGATCAATTTGAGCAGACTTTGGACACTCGGCGAAAGTTGACACCGGATGACGCGTGATGCCTTGTTGGAGCCAGGAACCCCATTGCCAGTCAAGGCCCGTTTACAGTACTCCTTCTGTATCCAGCAATATGCGCCGTCCTTGACACATTCCTCGGCACGCTGAACAGAGTTAGACTAGGGCAGGCAGATTGCGCTATGCTTACATGCTCGAAACGGCACTTTGTCTTATCCTTGAATTTCTTCTTGAATGTCGCAACTGCGTCCTCCTTGTTCTCAAATGCTTGAAGCTTGACATGGCCCCGTGTACCGACCCGGCCCCAACGTGAAAAACAGAAGTATTGAGAATCCGAATGAGTCAGCTGAATATTGTAGAACTTGTTGATATTCTTATCAATGTCTGTTTGGGTCAAAGTCGCATCCCACACACAATCTTCGATGAGCACTTCATCGACATGAGAGCCACAATAATAGTCGTCAAGATCAACGAATAGCTCGTAAGAATTTCCAACATCCGTCTCGAACACTGACGGATCAAGTGTTGCCTGTACTGGAGGAGTGTAGATTCGAGGACGCTTTTGGGTCGTGTCTGTCACACTGGTATCCAAGCCCTTATCGGTCTCAATGTCGTCTGCACGGACTCGTTTGGCGCCTGGCTGTGCTACGCTCGAGGAAGGAATGTCGACTGAACCAACAGGCTGCGAAACTGGCACAGTCGTCTCATCTAAGAAACCCTTGTCGATCGACTTGACGATCCAGGGAGAAGACACTAAGCAAGCACCTCTCTTGACTAAAGAGTCGACCTTTCTTTGCTGAGCTGCACCGATCTTGTCGACCACCACGTAATCTGCTTTTGCTACATCCTTCGTCACTGTACCACCGGCAGTCTCGATACGGCTGACGAATGAGTCTTGTTTTCCTTCATGGAGACGTCCAATTAGTAGAAAGGATTTATCCCGAAAGACCTGCTGAGCCATATGCTGCGCTTGCTAACGCAAGGCAAACACCCTAGGCTGCGATCTGGGGAAGCGCTCCTACTGCCAGCGCAGCGCAGTCCTCTATTGACCAGAACTGTGTCAGGAGTCGTCGACTGCCATAGGTCTACTGCTAGCCGGTCAACCTCATTGTGGAGTGACTGAAGCTGGAGTTGATCAAAGCCGTACCCATTCGATATCTCGGCAGCCACAAGCGCCGAGTCTGACACGGGTCTCAGATGAACACCCAAGCCGGAAAGATGTGATCATCGGTCGTGCAGTAAGCCGGCATCTCACGCAGTCTGCATGCAAGTAAGACTCGTGTCCACTGCTCGAGCATGTATCATTTCGGGTATCAGGTTGCCAGAATCCCATGAACTGATAGAAATTCATATCTTTGATTGCTTAGAGGTATCCGAATGCTACTGATATGACTTAGCATCAATAATCCATGATGAGAATGCGATTGAAAGGTGCCTGGTTACATATTACTGAGCGTCATCATTCCTTCTTATGATCAAACATGGTCTGTCTCCGCCTATATGCCAGACTCATGAGAATGATTCATGCCGTTCGTACTCGAGAGAAAGGAGAAAAGGTTTAGACATTGATTCGAAGCCGACAGGAGCCTCGACTAGCTTCTCACAGGAAACAATAGTCTCGATGCCATGTATGAAAAGCGTGTTACATAAAAAAATGCCATTGTGTGATGGTCCGGGGAGAGGGACCGCGTTCTAGGCGCGTCCGTTGAGAGTTCATCCACAGCTGTCAACAACTGACCCGTGTACCGATGACGGAGCTCAAAGACAAATGATGCTGAATGGGCAGATGTCGAGCACGTGAACAGGCTCGGTTGCAAGACTATCTGGAGCAGAAGGGAAACCGTGTGATGTCTGACCTCTTGCTACCAGTGCAACAGTGTGATAGCTGCATCATTCATGCACACCGCTTCGCTATGATCATGCTGACATATTCTGGGCAAATTCGAGTGCTAGGAGTGTCGAGAGGGTGGTTCGATCGGCATGACCGATGCACATGCGAACACATGGCTCACTTTCTCTAAAGAGCCTCGGAAGTGAGGTCGGGTCCGCGGATTGGCCGGGCAGCGTTTCCCCGTTTCCCCCAAAGTCTGAGGGAGTTTCTCTGGCGCCGAGCGCGGGTTGGCTCCAAAGTGCCGCTCAGCTGGGGAAGCGGATTTCGATTCGTTCGGAGGCTGGAAATTGAAAAAGCTGGAGAGAAGCGATCGAACCTCTCGAGCTGGGCCGATTGATCAGTGATTGAATCCTGTGCCGGGGAACTGATCAACAGGCCTCCCTCACTGATCCACTAGCTAGCTGGCTGGCTGATTGACTGTCTTCCACTCTCCACTCTCCGTCCTCCTTCTTCCTGCCTTTCTGCTTTCCCCGTCCGTCCTTGGAATAGTCTGCTTCCCTGCTACCCATCGAGTCATCATTCGATTGCTGCGTCCAATCCATGCTCGCTCGTCTTGTTGTGAAACGACAGACCATCAGATCAGTCATGGCACCAGCTCTCAAACGCAATAATGCTACGAAATCCGGCATTCCAGAGCCTTACAAGGAGGATCATGCCCAGGGAGCAATGCTTCGGTAGGGTCGCCATCTGAACACTGCACGGGACTGACATGATAGATGGCAAGATTCTTTGCCAAAGTTGCCAGTTCCCCAATTGGAAAAGACTGCCTCAAGATATCTCACCAGTCTGAAGCCATTGCTCAAACCCGAGGACTGGAAAAAGTCCGAGTCTGCCGTACAGTCCTTCTTGGCTAACGAGGGCCCGGAATTGCAAAAGAAACTCGTCGCACGAGCGCAAGAGCCTTCCAGGATCAATTGGTTGACGGAATGGTGGGACTATAATGCCTACATGGCCTACCGTGATCCTGTGGTTTTCAATGTCTCTTACTTTTATGCACACAAGGATGACAAGAAGAGACGCGATCCTGCACAACGAGCTGCTGCCCTTTCTACCGGAGTCCTCGCCTTCCGGAAACAGGTCGTCGAGAAGACTCTCGAACCTGAATACATGAAGAAGCTGCCCATATCGATGGAGAGCTATAAGTACATGTTTAATGCGTGCCGTCTGCCTCAGCAGGAGGCAGATTACGTCAAGTGCTACCCTACCGACGAGGCCTCTGAATTTATCGTTGTCATCCGTAAGGGACGGTTCTTCAAGGTTCAGCACACCTTAAATGGAAAGCAACTGTCCACGGCCGATCTCGCAGCTCAATTCTCAAATATCCTGGAAAAGGCAACCAGTGCAGCAGAAGTACCCATTGGAGCCCTCACCTCCGACAACCGAGACAAATGGCTCGCCGCCAGAGAAATCTTGTTGAAAGATAACAAACAAGCCCTCGAGGACATTGAGAAGTCTTCATTCGTGGTTAGCTTTGATGAAGCAAGCCCAGCAACATACGAAGATCGAGCACGACAATTCTGGCACGGAAACGGACTCGACAGATTCTACGACAAACCTCTACACTTTATCGTCTGTGAGAATGGTGTCTCTGGCTTCCTAGGAGAGCACTCCATGATGGATGGTACTCCAACTCACAGGCTGAACGACTACGTCTGCCAAGTGATCAAGGACGGTTCTCTCGATCACGGAAGTGCCACCGTTCAATCGAACTTACCGGAACCCGCAGAGCTCACTTTCAAAACAAATTCTGACATCGCAACAGCTGTCGAAGCTGCAAAGACTCAATTTGCAGAGTTGAGGGATGCACACGACCTCAGAGTCATGAACTACCAAGGTTATGGGAAGAATTTGATCAAGAAGTTCAAGAGTTCACCCGATTCTTTCGTGCAGATGATTATCCAGCTTGCATACTACAAAATGTACGGAGTCTCGCGACCAACATATGAATCGGCCGCAACACGACGATTCCAGCACGGACGAACGGAGACTTGCAGAACTGTCTCCACGGAATCTGTCAAATTCTGCGAAGCCTTCCAATCTTCCACTGCTTCTGTGCAAGAACAAATTGCAGCATTCCGAGCAGCTATAGCTAGCCATGGAGAATATATCAATGCCGCGTCTGCCGGCATGGGCGTCGATCGCCATCTCTTCGGTCTCAAGCAGCTATTGCCGAAGGGCTCTGAGCTTCCCGCCATTTACAAGGATCCGGCCTTTTCATACTCCTCCTCCTGGTACATTTCTTCCTCACAATTGAGTTCTGAGCACTTCAATGGATACGGTTGGGGAGAGGTAATTCCGGAAGGATTCGGAATTGCATATATGATCAACGGCAATAGCTTGAGCTTCAATATCGTCTCGAGGAATCTTGGCTGTGACAGGATGCAGCACTATCTCCGTGAAGCTGCGGATGACATGCGCGAAGTCCTTGAGACTGAGTTGGAAGCTCCAAAGGCGAAACTGTGAGCTGATCAAGAAGAAAAAGTGTAGAACCAGCCGGAGTTTTGTTCCCCTTATTAAACGTTTCCTCTCGCATTCGTAGAATTGTGTCATTCAATTTCATGCCATGTTGCCCATATCTTGATCCGGATAAGGCGCGCTCGATCTTGTCCATGTGGGTTGCATTTTTTGCCCTTATCCGCGTGTTCCACACTTCTCCACTTTACTTGCCGGATCTCCTATTTCCACGTTCAACGAGTACTGCAGTTCCTAACCTTGACGAGAGCGCTAGCTTGCTTCTTTTTACCATATCGCGGGGTATCTCGAGAGAGAATATAGAGAAATAAAGGAAGAGACCGGGGAATGTTTTCGCGATTCATGAATGCCGTGCTGACGAGCAAATTCAACAAACCGTTTCCAGTCACGCTGCTACCGAGCGCCATCACCTTTTACCTCACTGAGAAGCAATCGGAACGACACCGGGAACTGGTGCTCGAGATCAAGGCGTTGGGGCGGGGCGACGAGGGGACGGTGGAGAGTGTCGCCCGACGTGTCTGATTTCCTACCCTGCTCGTTTCCGCAAATTCCTCAGGACGGTCAAGTCATCAAGCAAAGTTGGTTTGGATAGGTAAGCAGGATTTGTTTGGGAGGGTCGACGGACGGAGCAGGGGGAGGCTCGTTGGCATGAATTCACGACTTGGCCTTGGCGACACCTTCTGAAGTACCATCGACAGCTGTAGATTGACGAGGTGAAGGGGGTTTTCACGCGGGACCATGTGACGAAGATGAAGATTGTGGGACGACTTTTGTTGGGAAGGGATATCCTGAGGTCAAATGTCAAGAGACAAGAGGCCATATCAATATGGATGGACAAACAACATGGAAGGAATGAGTCATGGTAGATTGAATTTAGACGACGCCCAGAATGACCTAGACACGAGGATGGAAATGAAGAAATCAACTCAATCATTATCTGTCAAAATGACGCACTCTTTTCTCATCTAAATTTAAACTATTTGATATATATTACGTGACTGAGCACACTGTTCTGAGCGAAATGATTCTCAAAATTAAGAACTAAAATTAATCGGTATTGTACTTGCTCTTCTTCCAGCTCAAGATGACATCGTCCTCTGGGAAGATTGTGGCAAAGATCTTGATATTGTCGGACACTGCCGTTCGGTGGTGCGTAATGTCATACTTCATGCACGCAATGCCAGCAGCCAAGGTCAAGTGAAGCACGGCATAATTCTGACCGAGACAGTGATGGGGTCCGACTCCAAAGACGAGCCAATTCTGAGGATACTTTTCCGCTGAACCATCGAGCCATCGATCCGGGTACCACTCGTCCGGTCTTGGATATGCAGTCTCGTCATGGAGCGCATGCCAGAAAGTGGGGATGACCATGGCACCCTTCGGCACGGTATAATCAGGAGTCACAGGGAACGCCTTCTTCGCTTGATATGGGACCATCAACACAGGAGGTCGAAGTCGCAGAGTCTCCTTGACCATGGCCTTCGTGTAGACCATCTGCTCTGCCATATCCATGTCGACCTCTTTGTCGGGATCACCGCCTCGGACAGATAACTGTTCCTCTCTGATCCTAGCATAGACATCTGGATTGTCGCACAGCAAATGAAACATCCAGGAAATCGCGGACGACGTGGCATCTTGAGACGCAAAGAGGAAAGACAGCATCGTCTGAGCAATCTCACTGTCCGTGAAATCTCTGATGAGGACAGAAGCGGGCATACCGCTCTTGTCACCTCCGTCTTGGGCAAACTTTTTGGCTTCCAACATGGCTCTGATCCAAGAATCCACCATGCAGTTTGGTTCTGCTCCAGATTCCATTGCATGTCGGGATTGAGCGGATGCCTGCTCAAAGGCAGCCATGACAGTCTTTCTCGCCTTAATGCCGTACCATACCTTTGTGTATGGCAAAGCCAATGGAAAGTTGACGAGCTCCATGGCTGCAGTGATGTACCAGTAGTCTTCAGAAATTTGCTTAATCTGGCTATCTTTGATCCAATAGCCAAAGAAGGTTCTACAGGACACAGCGACATTCAGGTCTCGAAAGTCGTGCATGTATGTGACTGGACCGTCCTTTGACATGTCTAAAAAGTGCTTAAAGTACTTGTCATATACCTTGAGTTGCTCGGGAATGTACATTGCCAAGGACTTTCGGGTAAAGAGGACATTGAGACCCTTTCGGTATTCGACATGGGCCTTGCCATCGAGAAAGACCCAATTTGTTGCCATGAGAATCTTCTTAGCAGCATCAACAACGCAAGGTTGCACGTAACCAGGGGAGTTCAAGATCTTTCGCGAAAGTTCTTTGGTCGAGGCAATCACCACAAATTTGTGGAAAACAGACACGACCGAAACCGCACCAGATTCCCATTTGCTGGGAGAGAAGTCAGTAGGGGCAAAACTGGCACGAGAGGAGCACAAACCTGAGATATCCCTGGAAGGTCGGGTGCATGGAATCGAGAAAGGAACCCATGAGAGGAATCGTCCATGTTGGACCAGCAGCTGTTCCCTTGCGGACTCTGTACCTCCATTGCTCAGCAGCCAGGAGGACAACCAGCGCCGTCAGAACCAGGGTCCAACCGTTGACACTGTCGAGGATGGTCTTGACGATCGAAGGAGCATATGGACTCGAATCGAGTCGCGCTGAAGCGTTATTGTAGACGTCGGCCATGACAAAATCTCACGCTCTCGCACTCTCTCTCACTCCCTCGACGAGCTCGCACCGCCTGAGCACTGAAGATCGTTGTCAGACGAGTCTACGATTCCGTCTGATGGAGAGGAGTCTTCTGACTTTGAGGGGAACGAGGCGAATCGTGTATTATTATTTCCCAGTCGGCCGAGCGTGCTGAGATTAGGGAAAGCGATCAGAGAAGAGAGCCTCCGGATGGTGAATCAGCAAAAAAAGGTGAGATCAGCCCACTCTCAGGTAAAATTCACTGGCTGGCTCCGATCGATTCTGCCTGCTTTCCTTGGCGGATCAACCACCGGCCGGAGGTGTCCGGGCCAGCGCCTCCCAGCTGATCTGATTGGATCCGCCTTCCCCTGCCCCCTGGATCCCGCCCGTGGTCATTGACACAGGCAAGTCTGTGCTACCCTCACACAACAGACAAGAGCGAGCAACACTTCAAGTCCGAATCCCCCGAAGCTGATCAACAAGAAACCGCCACCCGTCCACTTTTCATTCCCTGGTCCTGTTGCCTACTGATCACTTCATGGCTCGCATGGTCTGATCACGATCTGAAGACGGACAGAGAGGTGCTAGACATGGTCGTTTCAGCGGATATCTTGTGTGTCTATCGATAGACCAGGTTGAATGTGTTTCATAGCTGGCAGATACCAGCCAGGTTGCATGCTAGGGTCATGATCCCCTTCATGCTATCCACTGGCTATGTATAAAGATACGAGATTTCGAGTTTGAAGTGAAATTGCACCAGGATGAAATCGAGCTTTGACAAGAGAAGACATCTATTGGCGCGGTCTTGATGCTCTCACCAAGTGAATTCTACTTGCACTATTCTAGGCAGTATGCTAGTGTCCTTCTACTAAATTTTCTTGAAAGCGGTACATGCTACCTGTCGAGGGGAGGAAGAGAAGAGGAAGACTCGTCAGTCGAAAGATGAAGCATCAGTTTTAGTACGTTCAGCATTAGCAATGGAATAGAATTTTTTGGTCATCATCCGAATCTTCCATCTTCTTTTCTGCTCCCTGTCGACCAGGAAACGTCCGAGTCGCTATTTCTGGCAGACCTTCTCTAATGCGCTGCATATCTATATCGTTTATTGGTAAGATTCGTGGTGCATGAGACTGTAGAAAAGATCTTCCGAGACTTAAGCTTGGGAGGATGGAAGCTCAGACAAGAGATTTGGCGTCTCGGGTGTAAGTACTCATTGACCCGAAGGACAGATAGTATAGGGGCGACACGAATGGATCTTCATCGTCCCACCTCCGAGAATTGTCTCAGACAGTCTTTTCTACAGTCTCATCAAGAGTCTTGCAGCCTTCGTAAGGACGCTCGATATATGCTAATCCAACGTTAAAGAATGTGTGTTGATATCAAATACTTACCTTCTGAATTCGTGCTTTGCAGTTTTTAACTCCACGATCAGTTTCTCACGCTTGTGCTCTAGAAACACATGTACTGAAAGGTCCCCGCATTCTAATCCACTCTAAATTTAAACTCTCATGACGCTCGATGAAAAACAGTAGAGGGATCTCAAACCAGCAATACCACACGCTATTGCCGTTTGAACAACTAAGCCAAAGAAGGTGCTCACAAAAAAATTTGCTATTGACTTCAAGGGACTGCAAAACAAATTGGGGGCATGTCTTAGCGTGCAGTCGCCTTCATTTCGTGAAATTGTACTTGGCGGGTGCGCTGCAGCTTGCATTCACGCTCTCACCATTCCTGCAGCGTTCTCTTTCACAGTCGTCAATACAAAGTCATACTTCATGAGCCAATCTCCTATCTTGCAATTTGTATCTTCGTAACCTCGCAGATCTGGCTGCTCAATCTTGCTCAAAGTCACAATGAGGGAGGACTTGACTCCAAACACAGCATCGGTCGATTGATAAGGATCACCCCTTACGTAAAGAGCTGTGACTAGTGGATGGAAGCCTGGGCAGGTCAATTTGAAGTGCATGTGAGCTGGTCGGTATGGATGACGGCCTAGTTTCTGCAGCAGAAGTCCGACAGGTCCGTCGTGAGGAATAGGATAGCTGACAGGGCGAATTGCCCTGAACCAGAATTCACCCGTGCCATCGGAAATCAGGATTCCTCTACAGTCAGGTCCTGTCCTGTCACTATACTGCGTATCATAGTGCCCAGTCTCGTCAGTCTCCCCTGTCATGTGTCAGAGAGCAGGTAGTCACGAGCGAGCATTGCTTCTGTACAGATGTCTATTCGTGCTCCAATGACGGGCTTGCCAGAAGTATCCTTCACCGTACACTTGACGAGACAGCTTTCACCGCCCTGGCCGAGCTCTTCTACCAAGGATCCACCATTGGGCTTGTGATGAGCATCTTCTGCGAAGAAGGGTCCAAGCACAGTAGACTCTGTCGCATGCGCAGGTTTCGGATTGTTCAGTCCATCAACGAGAAGCGAGAGACCGAGAACGTCGCTCAGCAGGATGTATTCTTGCCGGACATCCGAGCAGGTCTGTCCCACCTGAGTCAGGAACTGGATAGACCTCGACCATTCGTCCTGTGTGATTTGATTTTCTCTCGCGAACTAGACAGCATAAGACTCCATCCTCGTCTACTGAAGCGAGTGCCTGACATCATGGAGGTGTTGCACGAGACTGTGCATGACCGTCCTGAGTCTGTCGTCCCGACACTGAGAATTGATGGCCTGGACATTCTCCGTGATGTTGGCTGTCTGCCGACTGTCAGCACAGCTCCACCCGCCCACACGACTGGTTTACTGTGAGATCGAGCAGGCTCGCAGGACCACTCATGGCTGCCAGGTCTTCAAGAGCGTGATCCCGAGCGACCCACCCGTCCCCTCAAGAAGTTCTTCGACAAGGATGGATGGAGAGTGGAGGGAGCACAGGAGAGGCAGGTGTGGAGGCAACACCGCAGATCAGCAATGGGAACTGGCGGGTGGAGGAAGAAAGCCTGGGAAGCAGAAAGTGGCCGCCGATGCTGGGCAGATTCGCCCTCACAACCGCCCCCAAATCCTCTCCCACGCAGCTCCCTCGCCTTCCCACATTCACCCCCTCCCTCTCCCTGGCGGCTTATTCCGTGAGTGACAGTCCAAGAGTCCCCGTCTTCTACCTCCAGCAGCCTTCCCCAGCTCCCATGTTTGCTGGCATATCTAGGTCCTTCAGATCTGTCCATCCGGCCAACAAGGTGACCAAAAGGACAATGGCTTGTAAGTCTCTTCCCGGCTCGTCATTTTGGCATCCATTGACACAAATTCAGCCATTCCAAAGATCAAAGTCGATAACCCTATCGTCGAGATGGACGGTGACGAGATGGTATGAGCTACACTCCTTTGCGAGTCTGTATGACTGACGAGGTGGACAGACACGCATCATCTGGCAGAAGATCAAGGACAAGTTCATCCATCCATATCTCGATCTTCCCATCGAATACTATGATTTGTCCATGGAGAACCGTGATGCGACAAACGATCAGGTGACAATCGACTCTGCCAATGCCACACTGAAGCATCATGTTGCCATCAAGTGTGCAACAATCACTCCGGATGAGGCCCGTGTCGAAGAATTCGGCCTCAAGGAGATGTGGAGATCCCCGAATGGTACCATCAGAAATATCATTGGCGGTACGGTCTTCAGGGAGCCCATTCTTCTGAAGAAGGTCCCACGTCTGATACCTGGATGGGTCGAGCCGATTGTCATCGGGCGTCATGCTTTCGGTGATCAATACCGTGCAACAGATTACAAAGTGCCGGGGCCCGGAAAATTACAACTTGTCTACACTCCAACCGATGGTAGCAAGGCAACGACGCTCGATGTCTACGACTTTAAGGAGTCCGGTGTGGCCATGAGCATGTACAACATTACATCCTCGATTGAAGGATTTGCACATTCGTCCTTCCAGACTGCTCTGCAGAAAAAAATGCCCCTCTATCTCTCCACAAAGAATACGATCCTCAAGAAATACGACGGTCACTTCAAGGACATCTTCCAGGCAATCTTCGAGAAGACTTACAAGCCCGACTTTGACAAAGCTGGCATCTGGTACGAGCACCGACTGATCGACGACATGGTCGCACAGGTCATCAAGTCCTCCGGCGGAATGGTCTGGGCATGCAAAAACTACGACGGAGATGTCCAGTCTGACATCCTTGCCCAAGGTTTCGGATCCCTGGGACTCATGACTTCGGTATTGATGCATCCCAATGGAAAGACGATCGAATCGGAAGCTGCACACGGCACAGTCACCCGTCATTACAGAGAGCACCAAAAAGGAAAGAGAACCTCGACGAATCCGATCGCATCCATCTTTGCCTGGACACGGGGACTTGAACACCGTGGAAAGCTAGACGGCAACGAGCCGCTGAGAACATTTGCCTTGGCGCTAGAGCAAGCATGTGTCGATACCGTCGACATTGACGGTATCATGACCAAGGATCTTGCGATCGCAATCTCAAGAAATCAGCCGTACGCATCAACCGACGAATTCCTCGATGCTGTCGAGGCCAGGACAAAGAAGGTCTTTGCCGAAAAGTCACAGTCAAAGTTGTAGGTTTCAACACATACATAGATAGCATCAACCATATTCATCGCACCTACATATCTTGCATTTTCACTCAGCTCCATTTGCTTCAAGGTATCGATGCGCAGCTGGACCGCAGCTAAGCCATCTCGATCTGTGACCTCCGAGCATCTTTCCCCTCAAGAAATATGCTTCTGGCCTATGAACATCATGCATACAAGCCCATCAAGGTCGCGATTGACTGTGTGACACTCAATCTCCTTGTCGATGTGCAAGCCATCTCTTTTAGCGCCTGAATTGGTGGCTGACTTTTTATCAACACCTGCCACAGACGATCTGCCGTGCCTCTCCTGGCAATCATGTCCTGAATAAATTCTGCCGTCTTCTGCACGATCAAGTGGACGGGTCAGTCTTCTTTGTGTGGGAACGAGGAGAGTGAATACATCAAAGGAAGGATTCATTTGCATCGGTGACGAGAATCACGAGGTTATGCTGTTCATTGATGGCATTTGCCGCACAGGTTCAGGCGAGTCTTTCACTACCATTAATCCTGCGACTGGCGCCGCAATCTGCTCTATACAATCTGCCAGCAAGGCAGACATACAAGATGCAGTTCAGTCGGCTAATGAGGCACAACGATTATGGAAACGAGTACCTTTACGGGAGAGATCTCGAATCCTGCTAAAGGCCGTATCGATACTCCGCGAACGAAATGACGAACTTGCACTTCTGGAGACACAAGACACGGGCAAACCAATCGCTGAAACGAGCTCCGTCGATGTCGCCACAGGCACAGATGTCCTCGAGTACTATGCAAAAATGCAAATTCATGGCATAGCGCAAGAGCTTCGACCAGAAGCATGGTTCTATACGAAGAAGGAGCCACTCGGTGTGATCGCCCAGATAGGGGCATGGAACTATCCGATACAGATTGCTCTCTGGAAATCTGCACCAGCACTGATCGCCGGAAATGCGGTGGTCTTTAAACCCTCCGAAAAGACGCCATTGTCAGTTGTGAAGTTGGCAGAGATATATATTCAGGCTGGTGTCCCCAAAGGACTATTCAACGTCATTCAGGGGCTTGGCAGTGTCGGCGCTGAGCTCATCTCCCACCCGGATGTTGCAAAAGTGTCTTTCACGGGCTCAGTCAGTACTGGTAAACGTGTATACAGCTCTGCTGCCTCAGGAATGAAGTATGCCACAATGGAGCTTGGTGGCAAGTCGCCGTTAATTGTCTTCCCGGATGCGAATCTGGAAAAAGCTGTCAACACAATCGTGGAGACAGGGTTCTACTCCAGTGGTCAAGTCTGTACTGCACCCTCTCGAATTTTCATTCACGAGTCGATCTACGAGAAGCTGATAGAGCAAATCAAACAAAAATGCGAAAAGTATTTGGTCTTGGGCAATCCCGAGAGTAGTACGACAAACGTGGGCCCTCTGGTCGACATGGATCAGGCCGCCAAGGTTCGATCATTCATTGCTACTGGCTTTTCAGAGGGAGGCATCAATATTCTAGAACATTTGAAGCACAAATTCGAGTCCCAAATCAAGTCGACTAGCGCAGCATGCTTCGTGTATCCGACCATCTTTACAGGATTAAGTACAAGCTCGACTCTTCCTTCAACGGAAATTTTCGGTCCTGTCCTCACCATACATACATTTACCGATACAGCGAGACTCATCGTGGCTTGCAATGCACTTCCATATGCGCTTGCAGCTGGTTGTTTCTCTTCTTCGATCGATACCTGCCGTCTTCTCTCAGATGAGATTGCTGCAGGTATATTCTGGATTAACACTTGGGGTGAGTCACCGGAAGAGATGCCAGTAGGTGGGTGGAAAGCCTCCGGCGTCGGCGTTGAGAACGGATTCGAGGGAATAGATGCTTACTTAAGGAACAAGTCTGTCTTTATAGAACGGAGTATGCTATGATATGACTCAAATTTGGCTGTAGCTCAGGCATATATAGGTTGATATTGGTCGAAAATGTGCATACAAGTACCTCCAGTGCAACCTCGAATGTGGTCAGTTTAAGCCTATGAGGTCGGGAAACACGTGCTCATTTGTCGCGTATTTACTCGCAGCGATTTCGCGAATCTGGTAAATTCATCTGTAACGTTCGCGATCTTACAACACGTCTTCACTTCAGCTGGCTCAAAGATTGTCTGTACAGTATGGCGGATCTTCCAGTATTTCAAGGTAATACTTTGAAGCTGATTGACGCTATTGAGCTGACTTTTTCGACAAGATGCCATATTCCTGGATAGAGTTCGAGTTTTCGAGGAATACTTGGACCATGCAGTCTCTGCGACATATCGGACAGATCAGACAAATCATCGCGATGCCATCTTGAGAATGCTCAATACCCAGTCACGGAGACTGGTGGTGAATTTAGATGAAATCAGAGACTTCAACCGAGAGTTGGCTAGCGGGTAAGTTGGAGATGTGTCGATTCTGTGGTCACTGTATCTTACGCCATAGCATTTTGATGACTCCTGGAGAGTATTTGCCAGCTTTCGACAAGGCATTGAAGGATGTCGTCCTTACACTCAGAGATCCGACACGGCACAAGATTGATGACTTACCCTTCTACGTTGCATTCTCTGGATCATTTGGTGAGAATCATGTCAATCCTAGGTCACTACGAGCGATGCATCTAGGTAGATTGATTTCGATTGAGGGTATTGTGACTCGCTGCTCTCTGGTGCGACCAAAAGTGATCAAATCCGTACACTATTGCGAGAAGACTGGACAATTTCTGAGCCGTGAATACAGAGATGCTACCATGGGCGACGGGATTCCAGGGTCATCTGCTTATCCACAAACAGACAAAGATGGTAATCCACTGATGACTGAATACGGCCACTCGACATATCGTGACCATCAGACAATCTCAATACAGGAAATGCCGGAACGCGCACCAGCCGGTCAATTGCCTCGGAGCATAGATGTCATCATGGACGATGATTTAGTGGACAGGTGCAAGCCAGGCGATCGTATACAATTAGTAGGTGCCTATCGAACACAGGGAGGCGGAGGTCTGAACAACACGACTGGCAAGTTCTCGACACATATCATGGGTAATAACGTGGTCCTCCTGTCATCTAAAGCTGGCGGCGGTATTGCTCAGACACAAATGTTTGACACTGATATTCGCAACATCAATAAGGTGGCAAAGAAGAAGAACATCTTTGAATTATTGTCCCAATCACTCGCACCGAGTATCTTTGGGCATGACCACATTAAGAAAGCAATATTGCTGATGCTCCTCAGTGGTATGGAGAAGAACCTTGATAATGGCACACATATTCGTGGAGATATCAACATTTTGATGGTCGGGGACCCTTCCACAGCCAAATCTCAAATGCTTCGTTTCGTTTTGAACACAGCTCCACTAGCGATTGCCACAACCGGAAGAGGCTCTTCTGGTGTCGGTCTGACTGCTGCTGTTACCACAGATAAAGAGACCGGGGAAAGAAGATTGGAAGCAGGTGCAATGGTTCTGGCAGACCGCGGCGTTGTTTGTATCGATGAATTTGACAAGATGTCCGACATTGACCGGGTGGCAATACACGAAGTCATGGAACAGCAGACTGTGACGATAGCGAAGGCTGGAATCCATACAAGTCTTAATGCCAGATGTTCTGTCATCGCAGCTGCAAATCCAATCTATGGCCAGTACGATACTCACAAAGATCCACATCGCAACATTGCTCTACCCGATTCCCTGCTCTCCCGTTTCGACCTTCTCTTTGTCGTTACCGATGAGATTGACGATGCCCATGATCGCATGATTTCTGAACACGTTCTGAGGATGCACAGGTACCTCGCTCCCGGTGCAGAGGAAGGACAACCGGTCAGAGAAAATCCCGAGCAAAGCTTAGGCATCGGTACAGAGGAAGCCGAGGTAGCGCGCGAAGCACAAGTCTTTGAGAAATTCAATCAGATGCTGCATGCCGGAGTAACATATACAAACAAAAAATCTAAGCAGAAAGAAGTTCTGTCGATTGCTTTCGTCAAAAAATACATCCAATATGCCAAGAACAGAATCAAGCCGGTCTTGAGCAAAGGAGCCGCTGACCACATTGTCACGACTTATGGCAATCTCAGAAATGACGAGTTGGGAGCGAATCAACGAAAGACTTCGCCCATGACTGCCAGAACTTTGGAGACACTGATTAGACTGTCAACAGCGCATGCCAAAGCAAGACTCTCGCACCGTGTCGATCCCAAGGATGCAGAAGCTGCTGAGGAGATTTTGAGATTTGCATTGTTCAAGGAGGTTGTGAAGGAGGATCGACGCAAGAAACGTCGAACAACCGTTGAGCCAGAGGACGGATCCGAAGATGAAGAGAGCGACGATGATGACGAAATACCAGCTGCGTCCACTAGACCGAGTCGTGGAGGCACCAGAACTCAACCCAGTCGCGGTACAGGGACTGCACAGACCAACGGTGATAGCCAAGACGTTGAGATGGAAGGCTCTGGAGGAGCAACACAGCTGTCGTGGGCTTCAGACCGGAATGCTTCTCAACTCGAATCCCAAAGCCAGAGCGAGTCTCGAGACCAGACCCAAACAGAAAATGCTACGCCTTCCCTTCTGGCTCCGGCGACGCTAAGTAGCGAGAGATATAGTGCCTTTGAGTCGAGACTATCATCCTTGATCAACACACCGGTCTTTAGTGATGAATCATGCACGACAGATGTGCTCCTACCGGAAATAAACAAGACGTTGCCTCCCGAAGACCTCTTTAGTGCGAGAGAAATGAGCCTCGCTTTGGAACAGATGACTACAGAGAACAAGATCTTTGTCAGTGGTGGAATTTGCTACAAAGTTTAAGTCATATTTAGTCCTTGTTGTCTCGGAAGGGTTCTCGGAACTCCGGTATATAATACATGTATATATTTATCATTCTGCTGTCCTGTCTGTAGGGCTTGCTATTTCATTTAAAGCATATATGCCATTGCAATGCCGCCATCGTGTGGCATGATCCCACAGGCTCTGACAATAGCCAAAACCACAAATTTGGTAGCATGAGTTGCGGCGCTCCTCCCGCGTATCACTTGGTGAACTGTTCTGAGTGGAGAGTGAACCAAGACAACACACACCACGCTGCAGAGACTGAGTCATGTGCATGCAAAAAGAGGGGTCGCACTTGCTGGCTTGTCTTGGCTTTGTCCGTTGGTAGGGTCTTCATAGAGTCCCTCAATGTTCAAGAAGCTAGCGGACGGCTTTCAGTCAACGTTGGCGCAGGCTGGAGAACAAGCCAAGGCTCGGAATGCACCTGGTGTAGCATCACCACGTCCCTCTACTTCAGCTGATAGGCCGCTGAATCCTAGTGATAGCTCTGTCAATCATGTACCATATGAGGAAGGGAATCTTCACAGTGACAATGATGAGGAGAAGGCTGAGAATGGCATTCAGTCAAAGAGCGACGGAGATTCAGCTAGCCCGCGAAAGTCGACATCCTTGGAAACGTCTCCAGAACTGCAGAAGCGTCTGAATAAGCTGGCAAAGTATGAGAAGAAGTATCCAGAACTTCTCAAAGCATATCGTAATTTGCAAGCTATGGAGCTCGAAGTGAAGGCCTTCGAAAAGGTCTTGGCCAACATCACGCCCGCCACATCAGTAAGAGATGTCGAGGCTTTCGAGCAATGGGCCAATAATTTCACGGTAAAGGCCGAAATGTCAATGACCGAATTGAGACGTGTCGGTACGGAGCTTGAAGCTCTCAAGGTCGAACGGGAAGCAGAGCAAGCTGAAGCTACACAGACACTTCAAAGTCAAAAAACAAGAATCGAAGAGCTCGAAGCAGCCGCACAGAGCCGTGTTCAGGAGGAAGCTTCAGGCTCGACCATCGAGGAATTGAGGACGAAGTTGTCCGAGGCTGAGAATGCTGCAAGAGCACAAGAATCCACAGCCAAGGTTCTGACTGATCGCTTGCAGTTGGAGAAGGAAGAAGCCAATACGCGTGTCAAGCAGCTCGAAAATGAGCTTGAAAGCTTGCGGGAGACGATCAAGACTAATTCAAGAAAAGTCGATACGTTGGTCAAGACACATCAACGTTCAGAAGCAGACTTGCGAAACGAGCTTGAGGAGAGTCATGATTTTAAGGAGAGACTGAGACAGGAGTTAGTGGAACTCAAGGTTCACCACGCACAGGAATTACGACAATTAAGAGCTACAAATCCCATCGAAACTGGTTCCACAAACCATGTTCCGAATCACGAAGTCTTGCCAGACGAGGAAGAGAAGGAAGACACGCTCAAAGATCATGTACCGCTCTCAAAAGGACAGAAGAAACGCAAGAACAAGAGGAAGCAGAATAATCAAACGATCAATGATGTAGAGAACCCACAGAAGGAGAGTGAAATGATTCCTGTAAATAATGAAATTTCGAGGCCTGCAGAGACCAATAAGGATCTTGCGATGGATGAGCTTATCAAGGAACGAGACCGTCTACAAGTCGCCTTGGATGTCCTGCAAGCGAATTCTGACACCTTCGAGGCAGAGAGAGCTTCATTGGAGAAGAAAGTGAAGAAGCTGTCTGAACACCAAGAATCTGTCGAGGAGCTGCGAGACATGCTCAAGGATATCGGCAATGAACTGGTTGAGACCAAAGATCGCGTGAAGGAGCTCGCAGCGGAGAGAACCGAAAAGCTCCGCCAAATCGAAGATGCCCAGACTGCCTATGAAAACTTGAGTCTCGAAAACACGGCATTATTGGCCAAAGTTGGCTCTTTACAGGAAGCTACTGAATCGAAGACGGACACCATGGCCCTGGAGAAGGAAATGAGTGCCCTAAGAACCAATCTTTCTACCACCGAGGACAAATTGGGGACAGTTTCTAAAGATTTGGAGATTGCGGAGAAACTTGCTTCGGAACGATACAAGGAGTTGTCTTCTGTACGTGACTCTGCAAGACTCACTTTGTCTGAGCTCAATGACCTGAAGCGGGATAATCAAAAGCTCAAAAGCGAATACACTGGTCTAGAAAGTACAAACAAGACCTTGGAAACCAAAGTCAAAAGTCTCGAACGAGCCGAAAAAGATCGTCGAGACGAACTAGAGAAGAGTCAAAAGAATCTGAATTCACGAGAGAAGGAGCTGAAGGTCATTCAGACGGCATTCAAAGAGGAAGAGATTCGACGCAAATCCGAGGAAAATCGTGCCTCACTCCTGAAGTCTGAAGTCTCAAAGCTGACCACCCTTCGTGACTCTATCATAAACTCGAGGAATGAGCTAAATACACAATTAAATTCGATGCGTGCAGAGCTAGACTCTACGAATGTAAAGTTGGCATCTCTGCAACAGATTCGAACAAAACTTATCCTCGAAAGGGATACTGCCCAAGAAGAGCTGCAACTAGGAAAAGCCAAATTCGACTCCAGCTTCTCGTTAATGGAATCGCAACGCGAGCAGACCAATGATATGCAACATCGACTGCGAGAGACGATCGAACGCCACGACGCGATGGAGGAAGAGTTATCCGATTCACAACGTCAATTGACGGAAAGAGCACGAGAAGCGGAGACATTGCGCCGACTACTCTCTGAAATTGAAAGTAATCAGGAATCTCGACTTCGCGATATGCGAGAACGTATGGAAGTTGCCATAGCTGAAAGAGATAAAGCCGAAGATGAAGCGGCTTTTACTGGCAAAAAGAGAGCCAGGGAGATGGAGGACTTGAGAGAAAAGTTAAATGACTGTGAGCGGGCACTGCGGAAATCTACCATCGAAAATAAAGACTTGACAACGCTTATTGAAGACTTGACATTGGCGGCAAAGACCGGCAAAAAATCCTTGGAGGACAAGGACAAGGACGTGCGAGATTTGCATTCAACCATGACGAATCTCTCACAATCGTTGCATGATGCCGAAACTCAAATCTCTACATTGGAGAAGGATCGGGATTCCTTGCGAGTGCTGATGAAGGACTCTGCCAACAGGATTGAGCGACTGTCTGCAGACATTGCAGCCAAAGATGACATGTTGGGTAAACTCCGGACGGAACGAGCGTATATGCTTGATCGACAAGATTCTTCTCAGTCTCCCATCCAGACTCGATTTTCCCATCAGAGAAACGATTCCTTCTCGTCGATGCCTGGCACGCCGACCACCATGCGGTCTCCGAGTCTCCACTCTGTCTCTTTGACTGACAGACCGAAGGAGAAGAACGAGGTGGATCGTGAATACATCAAGAATGTCCTCTTTCAGTTCCTGGAGCACAAGGACAAGAGAAAATACCTCATGCCGGCAATCAGTAAGCTCTTGATGTTGTCCAAGCAGCAAGAAGGCACTTTTGTGGGTGCCTTGAAGTAGTCCCCAACCGCATTTCCAGCGTCACGACATATCCAAAACACCTTTTTTTCAAGGATGCAAACTATCACAAGAGAGCGGTTCTCGGTACTGATGGGTATATTTCACCGTACATATTTTCATACATCAGATGTATAGATAGAGCGAAATTTGTCTGATAGAAGTTATATGATCCATACATGAACTAAAAAATGACCCATTCCTTCCGATTGCCCAATAAATCCGCTTCACTCACTGTACTGCCGATCGCTCATTTACATAGTCAAGGAATGATATATATACACATATTTAAACTGGTTCAATGAAACTCCTTTCCCCATACTGGCTTGGTTTTCAGATGAATCGTTCTTCGTCGTCGTTTCCGGGGTCATGTTTGTCAGGTTTGATGGAGTCGACTTTGAACGTGGAGGAATTGAGCCAGAATTCCTGCACCTGGATCTGTCCTGCCGGTGAATTGACTTTTTCGCCCTGCTTATTCTCGAGATCTTGTGTCGTGATGGTGTCGTCGTGGTTGTCATTGTTCTTGATGTGGTGGTGGTAGGAATAGAGTCTGTCGTTTGGAATTGGGGTCATGGGAACTGGCTCGATGGAGGAGGAGGAGGAGGTGGTCGAATTGGTCAAGGTCGTGGTGATGTTGTCTTGGTTTCGGGCGCCAATCATATGTTTGATGCGATGTTCAATGTCGCTGTCCGAGCGCTCGGGACGGTCTTGTCGTGAGGGACGCATGATGGACATGAAGGCCGGGTCGGCCCAGATGGCGCATCCGCAGAGGGCGACTGCAAAGGAGGAAAATCCAATGTAGTTCATGATGAAGCTCGTGTACTGGCCCGCTCGGGAGTGATAGGTGATGGGCAAGTCACCGCCAATGACCATGAGGCAGTGGATGGAGAGGAAGGCCGGTGGGAAGACGAGTCGACGGATGAGGGATCTCGTCTTGGCTCCGATGCCAGTGTGCTTCTTGAAGGCATGGAGTGCGTAGACGACATACCCTACCGCCGCCCATTCCAGCAGAAGACAGAGAAAGATGGGTCCGTAGAGCAGAGCCAGCTCGATCTCATAGGCAGACATGCTGCCCGGTGGCTTGCCATCCGCAGAGATGATCCAACAGGTATTTTGATCCTGCAGGTAGCCATATCGAGAGGCCGCCAGGCCTGCAGAGCCGAGCGCGACACTGGCGAGGACGATGAAGGCGAGACTGAATCGTACGAGGGCTGAAGCTATTCTGGCATTCTTTGCAGAGAGCAAGAGACCACAGTGTAGCAAGATTGCGAGACAGAGACCATTCATGATGTGGACCGAGCAGACGATAAAGAACATGGACATGTTGCATGCCGCACTGTTGTGGGCGAGCGAGGAACAACTGATGATCCAGAAGATGGAGAAGATGAGGGAGGTAAAGATTGCGGTATAGAGCATACGGGTCGGCAGGGCTCGAAAATGTCTCTGGACCAGTTCCCTCGAGGTCACGAATCGGAAACCTATCGAGGCAGCGATGATGAAGGACGCAGCAATGCCGGTCGCTGCGATGATGACTCCGACCAAATTGCAAGTCTTTGCGTCGCCATCTGATATGTAATCATTGTTCGACATCCCATGAATTTTGACGAGTCGTCTGCGTCTCAGAAGAGCCCTTCAGCAGCAAGCTGGCAAGGAGGAACTCCTGACGGAAAACAATGGTAGGACGATTATGCTATATTGACCTTGAGCTGAGTGCGGACGTCGAGGAGAGATCAAGGGTTCGCTTGGTCGGTCGCCGAGAGGGAAGGCAGATGGTGCTAGTACTTGCGTGCAAGCGTCGCAAGTCAATTCGAGTAAGTTGGTGTCTCGCGAAAAATGGTCTCGGTGGTTACGAATGCTGTGTGTGTCACAGGCTCCGTGGCTTGTTGCAACAGTACTGCCAATCGAAGCGTAATTGGACTCCAGAATAGGGTCTGGACTATTTATCCATGGACATCCATTTGCGGCCAAATTTGAGGAAGATTGTGGAGCCTCTTCTATGCAGTGGCTGAACTTTCATCCGAATCCTGTCGTGTGCTGCTCAGACTCCTTCCATACTGCTTTCCGATGAAGGACAGTCATTCCCTCATCCATCGTAGTGATTCTACAGATCATGAGACTATAGGGTCCCTGTAGTTGTCTCGGTATGTTCACATTCCTCACCTGTTCCATACGAAACGGCCGGCGGGGATGAGATAAGAAATGCGCCAATCCGAGTTCTTCGTGCCGCACGAAGGATGCTCAGCCAATGGTGAGGCCGGACGAAGCGATGGCTGGAGCGTGTCACCCAATCAATTCCATGCGCCTCGTACAAGAGCAGGCCGAAGAGGGAGTCCCGAGGTGTGGCGTCGTCCGCAGTAGGACTCCGCCTGGCACAGAGCCGCAAACTCCACGAGCCGACTGCCGCTGTACGTGGCAGAGAAAGCCAGACCCATCCAGGATTTTGTTAATCCATGGAAGCTAATGGGCCCTGGGCTTCTTCGAAACCAGAGTCTTTGCTCGCACGAGGAAGCCAGTCATGCCCCCATTCCTCCTCACAATGTCTCGACACAGCCCAAGCAATTTCTCCCTACTGTGAATGACTTCCATACCCACAGACTCCGCCGTGTCATTCGACTCGTGCACTTTGACAGCTGAGACATCGAGCTCGATGAGTCGTCTCCTGCGACATATGATGGCCCAATTTCTCGTACTTGGTATCCTCAAGGCCTCCTTCTCGACAATCCATCCAAGTGCCTCACAGATCTGGACCAGCCATTGTATATAGCTCGCATAACGACCCCCTTTAGTATCCAGGGCTTTGTGTTTCTCGCCAGAAAACGTGTGCATGCAACATGGTATGATCATAAAGCCAGACGTGTCAGCGTACTCCTGGCCATGTGTCGTGCCATCTTGTACTGATGCAATCGCTGCTAGTATCGGAATGTATGGAGTAAGTTCATCGGCATGATTTCCGATCAGGAACTGGGATGCACGAAATATCCCATCATGTAGTAAAACCCTGTCCGACTGGTCATGAGGTGTAGTATCAGGACTGAGAGGTTCTTCATCCACCTCAGAAGCTGCGCGGTCAAGGAGAATCGAAGGATACAAGATACGCTCGAGCAGACGGTCCTGGGTATGTTGCCCATATGTCACCCAAGATTTGCGGTGTCGTGCATCAAAACCATAACCTTGGAAGCCATTGCGTAAAAGGATGTCGACAAGCAAGCCATTACCACATCCCACGTCTACAAATTCAAGTGCCACTGCAGCGTCCTGCGAAGTTTGTCCCTGACTGATCAATCTTATTATGAAAGCAGCAATTCCAAGATCTTCAAAGACGTGTTTTCGAGGATCTGTTCCTTCGGCCCAGTTCTCGACATATGCTGTCGCAAAATCTCCTTTCAGAGACGTGTAGAGATCTTGCCACTCATCTTTAGGAACAAGTTGATCGTGCTGAACGCGTTTGATGTAGTCATTCATATGTCCAAGACTGTGTTTGGCAACAATGGTGGTCAAACGGAGCAGTGTTCGACTCAGACGATTTTTGGCGTGCTCGGAACACAGTTGAAGAGGTCGATCTATCTCTTCCTGAAGGATCAGGGGAATATAGGAGATTGTCAGCCATTTTGTCGTGTAGTGGAAGGCGACGGCTGCAAGACTTGGGTGATAGTATGGGATATGTTCCGGGTTCTCTGGTTCATAGATGACTAAGGAAGTTTCATCTTCATGCACATGATGGAGAATGAAGCAATTCTGGATCATGGCGTCGTCCAATTTAGGGTTACGAGGAAGCAGCTTCCGCCTGATGCTTCGTCGGATAGACCATTGTTTGACTTCCGATGCTGCTGACATACAGCATGTAGTATCGTTCTTATTCACAGCAACATCGCTCAAGATATCTGCTCTCATGATCGTTGAGGATGTCCTTTCGGGGTATCGTATAAGGGAATCCAAGGTTTTAAGGAAAGCTCTATTACTGAAAGTGTCGGCTTGTGTCGCCCAGACAGTCTTGAATCTGGCATCGAAGCTAGCAGGTTCGTTCCTGGGAATAGGTACAATCTTCATTTTACATCATGAACAGCCTCTGCCGACTTTGTAAGAATCTGCACTCAGGTAGCAACAAGTCGTGTATAAATCATAGAATGGCATGACTCTCGAGAGCTGAAGTCTCGTCTCATGTTGTCGACTCGGTTCTATCCATCATCACGATACCTTACCACAATGCCTCAAGGTCGTGAATATTCTCCACAAAATTTTTGGTGGAATTGCTCGTAACGTACACGAGGCAAAGAAGATTCACGTGTTTGTAGAACGAAGAAGCAGAGTCGATTGCCTTTCGCCATTCAAATCCTCCCCTCGAACAAGAATCGAGTTTAGTAAGCCCATCGATGAGTACTCAGAAATAGTGCATCCATGGATCAAAGACATAGTAGCGTCTTTCGGCGTGCTGCAGAAAATTGACACAAATCACAAGAACGGCAAGCCTCTGCCATCTCGCCGAGAACCCATGGTCGCACCCAATCATATGATAGCGAGCATGTCCTGGTTGCGATTTATTGGAATCTGACACTTTCAAGACGAGAAAGCCGGTGAAGACGGCGTGCGAGAGCGAGAAGAGATCATACAGGGTGTGCCGGACTTCCGTCTCCCGCCGTCTTTCCATTGAGCGGCGCCTTCCGTTTCACGATCGTGGTGCTCTTCACGGTCGGGCCTCTTGTCACTTCTGCTCCCCTCCACTCCTCTTCTCTCGGGCAAGCTCAACTCTTGGGCAGACTTGCACAGCCCCGTGAGTAGCCACAGCGGCCCCTGGCTGCCAACGAGAGGCTGGATTGGTTCACTTGGCCGGGGCTTGACGCGTGACAAGCGCCTGAAAAGCGGTGTCTCCGGCATTCTTACCTGATCAACAACTCTCCGGGTGATCGGTCGGTCTAGGCAGGGCCCGGCTAGAGAGATTTCAGGTCTGCATCTGTCTTGCTATTCATGTTTCCACTTTGGGGCATCTACAGGGTGCGAGCGATGTCCTTGGAGACCGGCATATAAGGACAGTCCTTTTGCGCCCTCCTCTTCACTTGCGGAATAAGGAGAGTTATTGACACGACGCGCGATCTTGGTAAACGCCTCTGAGGATCGAGAATTTGGTGCGCTTGTGCAATGAGACCCTGAGTCATCTCATGCATTCTTCACATCTTAGGTACCCACATCAATTGCGTCAGTCCGGAGAGCTGTCGTCGAAAGTCCAGCTAGGAATGACACATGAACCTCGACCGTATATCTCACAGGTCACTCTCGATCCATACTCTGGCGACCACAGCACCAAATGGTCACATCTCACGGGGCCAAACAACTTTTCCCGAGACTCTCGCACAAATCTACAAGCTGGAGCTAAGGACCACAAATCTGAGGGACATGAATCGCCTCAGACCAAAGACACATATGTGCAGCCCTCGCTACTTTATCCGACAAAGGACAAGTATATCGGATTTTCCTCCGGTTACTCGCTCTTGGAAGGCCTGCTCGCAGTCACTAGACTACCCCGAGTGACACCATGGCCCCATCTTGCTTGCGACATATTTCTCCACGAAATGCAGAATAATGAGAGCATCACTGCGCTACCCATTCCATGTCGGAGGACTGCAACTGCCATGTTGGACATTTACGAAAAGATTGTGCTACCGACCATGCCAATCTTTGATCGAAGGGAATTGAATGATATTCTCGACGATATATACCTAAACAGCACCGTCGCAAAGCGCAGTGTGGATGAGAACACACTCAGTTCCTTCACTCTGATTGTGGCTCAGGTTTTCTGCATTCTCTCGAGGACAGATCCACAGATAAGCGTCAAAGCTCTGCAATGCGTAGACTTTTCCAGGACAGGTCTGGCGGAGACTTTCTTGAAGCCCTGTCTGAAAAGCATAAAATGTCTGTTGACATTACTCGCACTGAATCATAGTCGAGAATTGGCAGACCCTGTTTGGTATACCAGTGGAATGGCACTGTTTATGTGTATAGACATTGGATTGCACCGTCAAGAGAAGCTGGCTCGCTCCGAATCAAGCTCGGCGGAGGATGCCGCTGCTGCTGCTGCAGAGATCGAAGAAAAGCAAAGAGTCTTCTGGACAGCTTACAGTGTGGAGCGCGGTCTAGCACTTGCGTTCGGCCGCCCACTCACCTTTCCAGACTCTTGCATCACTTGCGAATTTCCCTCGAAGATATCACCTCAGGTCCTGCGCCGATTCAAGATACGCCGGCTTCAAAGCAGAATATTGCAGTCTCAGCAGACTCAAATCTCGCAGGATGACCTGCTGTTCCCGACAGTAGAGGAACACTCCTTTTTAGAAGAGCTACAAGCCTGGCGTGTGGCCGATTTGTGTACTGAAGAAATTATTCAGGCAGGCAATACCGAACTGTTGCTTATCCGGCGCGGAGTGCATCTGCACAATGCTGAGGCCATGATTGTCTCGCATGCCATTATCGAACGAAATATCTCACTATACGTGTTGGATGCTGTGCAGATCGCCGTAGTGGAGGGATTGCTAGTGGTTCATGACATCTTTGTCAATTGTATCACATTGATATATATTTTTCAATTCGGACGACATGTCCTCGGAGACTCGTTGACGAGTCAGAATCTATGGGCGGTCATTGCTCGGATCAAGCCAGTCTTTCATGAACTTGGGAAGAGATGGAGCACGGCAATAGACAGCATCAACTTGATTGAGACTATCGCGGCAGCGATATGTAACGGAAGATAGAATGAGTAGCGAGGAGTTTTCAGAGCACTTTTCGAGGGCGCTGTTCCATGTTCGCCATTGTTGGCGCTGATATGTTTCACTACTGTAGTATATAGAAAATGGAATTTCTTTACATATTGGACATGAGAGTATGGTCTTGACATGTCCAATCCACTTTACAATCATTTGTCGAATGTGTTTGGGAATGTTGAGTGTTGAAAAGACGACAGTTCTTGGATGAAACCTTCCTCTCGCAAGTCTCTGACGGATAAGCCTGGATCTTTTGTGCCAATACTAAAGCTCTCTCGCAGCAAGACCGAATCCCTCGAGCTCATCAAGTTGTTTTTTCCTCTTCTTCCTTGTGTGTCAATATCACACTTGGGCACGCGTATAGCCTCCGTCTTCCCGCTGCTGTCCAGAGGCATCGAGACTCTGCTGTTGCTGGTGTCGTTTCATGTCGTTATAGGTACTGCTCTGGTTTCTCGCCAGGCTCGGTTTCTCCACCTGACTCTCTGCAAACCATTGATCAGTCGTGATTCTCTGGAAGAAGACACACACAAAGAGAGAGAGAAAGAGAGAGAGACGTACGTGAGGTTGGGGTCGAAGAGGGATCGGTGGGAGTCTGTTGAGCGGCTAGATCGGCCTTGTAGCTCGACATGTTGCGTTGTGCCAGGCCGGGTCGGGAAGATTGGTACTTGAGGGGAAGATTAGAGTCATGTATAGAGACGAGTACCGTCGGTCGTCCTCCTTACCGTGCTCATTTCTAAAAGTGAACTGTTTGGTCTCTTCAATTTGCGCGAAACGATCAGGTTTCTCGTTGGCAAAGAATGGAGTGAAACACTGTGACTGGATCGACCTATCGGTGTGAGCCAAGGGATAGGCAGTGGAGGAGTCATGCAGATGACGTTTGTGCGGGAGTGCAGAGATCGAGCTTGTGGCAGGGAACCACAAGGTTTTGGTGTTTTGGGGAGGGAAAACGCTCGAGTGGCTGACTTTTTTGACGTTCAGCACAACCGGCGGTGTCTTGGATCTCCTTTGCGTATGGTCCTGGCATGGAGTCCTGTGTGTCACAATGTCAGTCTACAAGACTGGGCAAGGACACGCACTGTATCGGTATCACTATCAAATGTGTAGCTGAAAGGCTGTCATTTTTTCTCATCAGCAATGATACTAAATTTCACCTGATTCATGCTCAGCATTGATGATAAAACACAATCTATATATGAATGGGTGAATCGTCTATCTTCGGTGCATGACGCCGGCGCCTGCTTGATGGGAGGGAAAGACGAGCGTCTCGGCAATGACGACATTCTCCGGTCGTGATACACCAAAGACGATGATCTCTGCAATGTCCTGGGGAGTGAGGGGTGTGACACCTTGGTAGATGGCGTCTGCTTTGCTCTTGTCTCCCCTCATCCTGACGATGGAAAACTCCGTCTCGACTTGACCGGGATCTACCTGGAGTACTCTGATGCGTGTCGCAATGAGTTCCTTTCGCAGCGACGTGGTGAAGGCGGCTACGGCGGCCTTTGTCGAGCAGTAGATGGATCCACCGGGATACGGATCACGGCCCGCGATCGAACCTATGTTGACAATGTCGCCATGCCCACCGTTCGCCTGGAAGATCTTGATGACTTCTTGCGTCATGTGAATGAGTCCGAGGACGTTGACCTGCATCATTGCTGCCACCTCACTGGGCTCAATCTCACCGACCTTGTCGTTTCCGAGCACGAAACCGGCATTGTTGAGCAAGACATCCACCTTTTTGAACTCTGTCGGCAGATTGGCAATCGTCTCCTGGATCTCAGAGAGGTTCGAGACGTCGAGCTTGACGGCATGAACACTGGCGCCTTTCGACTCGAGGTCCGCCTTGATGGCCTTCAGGGTATCTAGTCGACGTGCTGCGAGAATGAGATTGATTGGGCCTCCTCGTGCTTGATGCACAAATTCCTCTGCAGTAGCCTTGCCGATGCCCGAGGAAGCGCCAGTGATGAGAATCGTCTTTCCCTGTAGTCGAGAGGATGCCATTGTTCGTGTGTGAATCGTTGAATGAAGGTGCTGTTGTGTCTGTAAGAGTCTGCTCGTTGACCTAACGAGCATGGAAACCAAGTTCTGGCTCGAATTAGAAGTCCCTTCCCAACTCCTTGCTAGTGTAGTTGTTCCCTCCCTTCCTGGTCAGTCAGAGCACTTCCACTTCCTTGCGGCCCGCCCGGCTCTCCACGCTCCGACAACCAAGAACCAAGGGAGCTCCGAATCAATCATGGCAATCACACCATTTTGTCCATTCCTTGCAAGCAATTCCCTCCCTCCATCTAAGTGTCAGTCGTTGAGTAGGATCTTTGCCATCTCGGGAGCGGCGAAGTTTTATGGTCAACCGACCCTAGAGAAAACTTGATTTCGCTGCCTCATTCATGCATGAGTAGAGCCAGCCTGCAAGAAATGATTGCGTATACAAGACTCTCTACCTAATTGCAGACCGGCTGAGAACCAAATTTCTCGGTCGAGTTGCAAACAGTGTTGCATCCAAGTAACGAAATGATATCATAAATCACAAGGTACAGGCTCAATCAGTCTCATTGTATTAGAAGACCCGTGCTTCTTTGTGTGCTTGGTCTTTCCACGCCGAGCGCCAAGAAGATCGACAAGTAGGCTCATCTCCTCAAACCTGCACGCTCCAATATTCTGCCCCTGCAGAGTACTGAAAGGAGCCGGGAAGTTTCCGTGCTTCGAATGCTTGCATCTGCACTCTCCGGCAGGTGACAATCTACCGTTGCCCTCTACTTGACAGACACTGTGAGTGATGATGGATATCTCGGCCTGATGCGCCGATATCGTCATGCGTCGGCAGAAAACACCGAAAATGTTTGTCGGTGGCGTCAGCCGTCCATCGAGTCAGTGTCGTCTTGCGATGGGGTCACACCAAATTCGCTCCAGAAAGGTCCGCAGATTCATCGCATAGGAGCGACTGTGCAAACTCTGGGTATCCTCTCATGACTCGATATCTCAACGGAGCATGATTTTTTCGCAATAACATTCGCACATGCATTAGACTGGTACCAAGTCTCGCGAAATGAATAATCAGCAAGGAGAGGCGATTTCAGGCTCGAGCATAGCTGGTGAGGCAGCGTCCGACACGACCGACGAGTCAGACCTGGTCGATTGGGATGGTCCTGAGGATACGAAGAACCCTCGCAACTTTTCTACCGGACGGAAGATCTGGATCACCTTGCAGTTGGGACTCTTGGCAGAGGCTGCTTCGATGGGAAGCTCGATCCTGTCACCGGCAAATGGCATCGTGGCCGATTATGTGGGTGTCTCTGAAGAAGTAGGCTTACTCTCTACGAGCTTGTACATTCTAGGCTTTGCAGTCGGTCCGCTGATTTGTAAGTTTCCGGTCGACAACCTCTAGCAAGATACCCCTAGATTGACGAGCATCAGGGGCACCTCTGAGTGAGCTTTGGGGTCGTCGAGTATCATTGTTGCCGGCTGTCTTCTGTCTCGGTTGTTTTTCCATCGGGACTGCAGTCAGTACGAATGCCCAATCTGTCTTCCTCACCCGATTCTTTTCCGGAGTCTTTGGTAGTGCTCCCGTGTCAAATGTCAGTGCCGCGCTGGGGGACATCTGGTCGCAGCGATACCGTGGGGTTGCCGTGACATTCTATGCAGCAGCCGTCGTTGGTGGACCAACTCTCGGGCCCGTCGTTGGTGGTGCAATCACCCAGTCTTATTTGGGTTGGCGCTGGACAGAGTATATCGAGGCAATCTGGGTATTCTCCAATCTCATCGTCAATATCTTCTGTCTACCCGAACTGTACGAACCCGTGATACTCGCCAAGAAGGCTCAACGACTACGAGCAGAAGGCAATGCGAAGGCATGGCATCCGCATGAATCAAAGAAATTCACACCTCGAGAGATCCTAGTGAAACATTTCTCTCGACCGATCAAGATGCTAATCACGGAGCCGATTGTCACCTGCATTGCCTTCTATGCGAGTTTTGTCTATGCCATTCTCTATCTGACTCTTGAAGTCTTCCCGATCGTCTTTCAGGAGAACAGAGGCTATTCGATCCTCGTAGGCTCTCTGCCCTTTCTCGGGCTATTTGTAGGGGTTCTCGTGGCCGTGGCAATCAACCTCGCGAATCAACCATATTATTTCAAGCAACTGCAACTGACTGACTCCAAAGCGGTCCCCGAAGCACGGCTTCCACCGATGATGGTCGGAGGGGTATGTGATACACTTCAGATTCCTGGAGATGCGTGACTCACAAAAGTTTAGATTCTGTTTCCCGTAGGCCTCTTCTGGTTTGGGTGGACTTCTGATCCTCGTTATCTTTGGATACTGCCGACTATTGCTGCGGCGTTCATTGGAGCAGGCTTCAGCTGTATTTTTCAGCAGTGCATCAATATCCTCGTCGACTCTTATGGACTGTATGCCGCAAGTGCCGTCTCGGCAAACACTTTTTTGCGGTCGATCCTGGCGGCGGGATTTCCGTAAGGACTCTCCCGAATATCATTCCTGTTCCTCAGCTGATGTCATCCAGCATGTTTGCCCGTCCCATGTTTCACAACCTAGGCGTCGGGCCGGCAATGTCAATCTTGGGAGGAATAGCAAGCTTGGCTATACCCATACCTTTTGTATTCATGAGATATGGAAAGAAGCTACGTGAAAGATCTAAGTTCGAACTAAAAGTATAAACAGCATGAAACATTCTGCCACCAGTGTCCATGTCCTCACCATAGCGCAGCATCTTTTCGAGAGGTCATCTCATATTGTTCCTGAGCAAGCAAGTTTGGAGAAATTCGCGTTTCGTCTGGACTTGTGGTGCTCGCATCAGTCATCACTGCTTGTCTTGAATTTGAAAGGACTTTCGACAGACTCAGATTCAGTTTGTCTGGCATCTTCGAGTACTCGTGCTTCCAGACGCTGACGAAGCTCTCGCTCTTTCGCAGATTCTACATGGTCCGGACTCTTGGCCTCCTTGACGTGGTCTCGTTCGAAATGCCGTAGTTCGCGCTTCGCAGCGCAATTAGAAAGTGTGCCATCCACATGTCGCTCATTCTTCTGAATCGTCCGATCGATCCTTTCCTCGGCCTTCGCTCGATGAGCGTGAGCCTTTTCGAGACTTTCGGAGCGCCTGAGCTCGGCCTTCTGGAGATGATCCAGTCGCTTCTGCTCCGCTTTTGCAATATGTTCGTTCTCTGAAAGGCCGAGTTTCTCCAGATATTCGGTTCGATTGGCTTGCGCTTTCTCTAGTGCTTCCGTTCTATGACTCTCTACTTTTTCGAGATGCGTGTTGACCTTTTCTCGGTGTGCGAGGATTTTGGCATCGCGCTTCTCCCTATGCGATACTCGTGCCTCGTTCTGCGCCGCGTCACTCTCGATTCGGTCGGCGGCCCTCGCCAAGGTGTCAGCACTTCTTGCCATTGCTAAGCTGTTGACGTGTTCCGAGTCTATCTACCCTTGAAGTTGTGCGCAGTCGCCTATGATCAAGAAGTGGTTCCAAAACGGTCTTGTTCTTCATCAGTCATGGCCATGCAGATCCGGGGTATGCACGTGGATACAGGACGCCAAAAGTTCGACTCGAGACAGGCAGTTCATATCACACAAGTCAGGAAGCAGTTTCTCCTGCTAGATATGCCATGCAAGTCTCTCCTTTATCGTCGTATGATATCTGGTATGCGATGAGCGCTCTGCTAGTGTCAATGCTGAGATCAAGTGTATAATCTGGACTCTCACTTCTAATGCCCTAATCTTGCTTTGACAGATTATGCAGAACTCGAAAACGCAATCTACAAGTCGAGCGCTCAATGACCAGCTAGAAAACAGTCGGACAAGCTAGAGGCATGACAGACAAGACGCCAGTGCTAGAACAGGATGGACGCAATAGCTCCATATGACGATCACACACAAAGTGTGCGTGTGCATGGAAATTCAGCGTCCTACACATGTGTCTGTTTCCTCGACTGTGGCAGGATTCCTAGAACTTCCATGCGTACCAAACTTTTATGTGAATTTAACCCTATGTCAATCCGCTAATTGCTGACGGATTGTCGTGTGACTGTACGCTCATGTCCGGATCTGTAGCCTCAATTCATTAGCCATCACATATCTCCCAGAGGTCCGTTGCTCACCCGCCAACCTTTGCCGGGCATCTTTATGAGCAGCAAATAGTTTTGTCTATCACGCCAAAGGATGCGCACGTGACAAATCCGATCAATGGGATTTCGCCCCGACTGTAACATATGATTTCCCACAAATAGCCATCTGTAGGTCCTCGATTCGTAATGCTCTGTACATCACGAAGCCCCAGGTAGTGCTTTGGCAGCTGTTATAAAAATGCGATACGTTCTCCGAAGATCGTAATCTTGCATTAGCATGAAAGGGCTGTTCAAACATGAGTGGCCTCATGATGATGCATCATCGGTGCTATATTGGGCGATCTCGGGATGATCAGGCTTCAACGAATCAGCTTCAATCTAAGCTGGTGCACGACCGAACTGGAGATGATAAGCTTCACCCACGTTCGTAAGCCCAACGCTTGCTCGACGCCACAACACTTTAACTCCTGCACTTTGGTTCGCCTCGGTCAATCATTTTCGCGTAGCTTCCGAGGACAAAGAGACCGAACGGGGATTCTAGCACTTGCTCTAATAAATCCCCGCTTTTGACCTCTCGGGACAAGTGAATATCTGGTAGATCGACCAGGCACTTTGCACGCGTGAGAAAAAAATCCTTATGAAAGCAGAAACGACTTACTTTTGTGTATATATCCTAGCCGAACGTGCTCACTTGCTTGGAATGTCTCATCATCCAGGTGACACAACTCAAGAATTATGCATATGCACAAGCATAGGACGGAAGTATATGATCGGCTTTGTGTTAGTTGTTAAGCGAGGACGATCGGAAAATACACAGAAAGAATAATGGCTGTGTGTGCGCCTCCACTAGCCACGGAACATATTCCGAAAATTCGGAGGTGCTCGCGCCAGCCACAACCCAAATATCGTCCTATACACACGTAGAGAGGTGTCTCTATGGTAAGATACCAATACACCACAGTAGTCTTTCTCTTGCATGTAATAATGATCTTTCACTCGAGTCTCGCAAGTGTCGGCAGTATTGCACAGTTCTGTGCTGACCTGCACTGCTGTGGTGTCAGAAGCAGAGAAAGGCACTTTGCACCACTGACGACACAAAATGCCACCCTTAAATTTCGTTAGACGACTCTCGCTTATCATGAAGATGTGCTTTGCTGAAGCATTGAAAGTCACAGAAGAAGAGAAGATCAGTCATTCTACGAGTATGAACTCAGTCGGGCACATATCGGGCACATATCGGGCACATATAATCCAAGAATTCACCTGCGTACCTTCATTTCAAGATCTTGTCTGCCAATCGCCATAGACATAAATTGTAAAGGCTATGTTTAGCCATTCAAACGTGTTCGATTTATCGTACCCACCACGACAAGATATCTGCGGAATGAATGGCAATTCTCTCCAATCTTTTGCTAACCCTGATCATACTTCAAGACAGTCAACTCAATACCAGACCAAGTACCGAGGCTTTGGTGGTACTCGACGTCAGCGAAAGCATCTGCCGGTCCAGAGAACTTTACCGGAATCTTCATCCTACGTAGGATTTTCAGAACGCTACCGCGTTGATCCAGATCAAAATGATACTCATCTGGCCGCTCCAACATTTCCTGACTTCCTTTTAGCTCCGGCGAATACCTCCGCCCAGTCGTTCGAAACACCGCGGTGCTATTCATCAGGATCGAGTGAGCCTCCTTGGAATCCGGTCTCGGTAGATGCGGCTTCACACAACCACAGAATCGCGTCACATTCTACCAGGTCCTCACATCTGAATTTTGAGCAAGATTCGCCAAGTACCAATCACTGCGAAGAGACACGGGCGACCACAAGAGATTTAACAGAAATGTATCTTGATTATGCACGTAGAGATGGCTCGTCTGCGATCGAAGCGAAACAAACGGGCCTGATGTCTACTTCCACCAACCAGGAGACTCCAAGTGGCTGCCATGATGCGGTACTGACCAGTCCTACGTGTTCAAGTCCTTCGCCATTTCCGGTGCTTGCTTCAATTTCTGTCGGAGCTGAGCTGTCCAGTATCGATACCTCAGTCGCGACAGATTTGGCTCGGCCGGTAGATATAATTGCACAACGCACTCGCGATAGTATAGGTACTTCGCCATCCCGATCTCGATGGAGCATTCAGGAAGACAAAGCCCTCATGCACGCTGTTCAAGTGATGAAGGACTCCTTTGGTACTCCGATCCCCTGGACAAAAGTCAGTACACTCTTGATTGATCGGTCACCGTCCATGTGCTCGAAACGCTATCGTACTTTGACGACAACGGAGTCTGCCGGCACAAAGTCAACTCTAACAAGAGGTCCTTGGGATGCGACAGAAGACGTAAACTTGCTAGCTCTGCTCGCTGAATATCACACATCTGGTATGCTATCATCGGGTGTCATACCGTGGACCAAGATAGGATCGATGTTAGATAGACCCAGAACTGGTCTACAGACTTGCGCAAGGTATACTGAAGCTTTAGACCCATCTGTCATACGGGGTAGATGGTCAAAGGATGAAGATAGGATACTCATAGATGGGTACTTAGAGGATGGTCCTCGATGGTCAGTCATATGTGAAAGAATACCTGGTAGGACTCAAAGACAATGTGCTAGTCGTTGGAATGTTCTTGAAAAACGTTTCTCCTCTGCAGTACGGTCGTACTGAGTAGTATATATTTTGACACGAGACGAAACATGATGCTTCTCCGTGTTCAGTTTGAGAGCGAGTCTCGTGATAGGTGAAGTATCATGACTGTAGTACTCAGAAGATAGTTAATACAGGAGAAGCCATATCTGTCTCAACTTCACATAGATTGGGCAATCAATTGTGCCACCATCTTGTGGCTAACAGATGCATTGTCGATTCATTGTCATGTCAACATGCTCGTGAGACAGATAGGGCTGCACAGGCCCAAAACTTCGCCAAAGGGTATGGTGTTGTGTCTGGAAACTCGCCGTTCTACCCAAGAGTTGCAGCTCTTCAACAATTTCAACATATTTATCTTGTTGTTGAGAATATCACGTACGATTCGAAATTCTATGAGCGCATATAACAAGCTATCTTATCGATCCATGATCCTAAAGTTCCAGGGCCTCTATACTATCAAAATGAGAAGGTCATCAACTGAGGATTGAGTACCAAGGGCGTTGCGAAATGAGTCGCAAGATTTAGACCGAGGGGCAAAGCAGCGTAGAAACCTGTGATTTGCCAACCCGGGGGAATTAGTGAAGTAGAAAAGACGATCATCACGATCATTACGACGATAAGGCCAATGTACATATACTTGAAACTTTTGGCGATTTTGGGAATTTCGATCCAAAAGTTCGAATTCTCCAGTTCCTTGGCAGTACTAGACCAGCTCATGTTGATCTGAAACATATGACACAATAATGCCATCGATACATGAATACTGAGGCCACCAAGAAAGATGCATAAGAGTATAGTCCAACCATAATTCGAGACCAGTTCTCGAAGGAAGTTGCCCTGCTTGGCCCTGTGACTTACAATGGCTTGCACGAAGGGACCGACTACTGCAAAGACGACAATACAGGCAATAGTGGTTGTGAGTCCGGAAACATAGAAATGGTCCAGTTTGCCATTTAGCAAGCCTACCAGGAAATAATTGGCCAAACTAAGCACCCAGGCACTTCCAATAGCATAGTATGAGAAAACATATGCGTAGACGACGAATTTCTGGGTCCAGAGAATGTCGCACCACAAGAATTTCTTGAACAGTGGTGTGAAGGGACCTCGAACGAGCCAGTACCGACACGGATGGAAGACCAATTCAGAGCATCCATATGCATATTTTTGCCAACGTGCAAGTTCATCATATATCGTCAAGGAGACGCCCTCCTGGAATTGGTGGTTGGAATACGACGCCAGACGCAACGAGTATCCAAGGTTTTGCAGTTTCAGCGACATTTCAAAGTCCTCTGAGACATGACTTTCCGACCACCATAACTTTACTCCATCGACCTCCACTAGTACTTCTTGCAAGGCAGACCATCTTAAGAACGCATTGTGTCCGACAAAAGGAGACACTTCACCCGCAGCACAGCCGTATTGGATTGCATGGTAGATCAATCGTGTGAAATGAGCGATACATTCTTCCCAGAAGTTGTTGACCACCATCATGACTCCGCTGATGTGCTGCAAAATTGCCAGATCTGGACTCGCTTCAAACTCACTGG